>PVJX010001667.1:0-152801 GCA_004027295.1 Dolichotis patagonum
TATTTCCTTTGAGGTGTTTTTAATAATAACAAAGTCATTTCTTTTAGGATCACTTTGAAGTCAGTATTACCTTGGAGAAAGCAGCGGTTGCTATCAGAAAGTGGTCAAGATAATACGCTGGCTTTTCTAATCACCCTGAAAATACTTATGTTGTTAGAAAGAGGAAACTTCTTAAATTTCACGCTGGACCTCAGAAGTGAAAGAACTAGGCACCTCAGTTCTATTTCTTCTGCAGCAGAGTCATTTACAAAGCAGTACGAGGAAAACCTTCTGTCTTATAGGGCTTGAGTGAATAAAGAGGGCTGTGGGTTGAGGTTGAAGCCACAATCTTAATTTTCTTAGGTTAAATTTTAGTTAAAATATTAAGTTGAAATGAAAAGGCTAAATTTATCTTGATTATTATTTGTCCTGGAAAAGTAAACTTAATATTTGCTCTTCATTTCATTTCACATCTAAAACGTGATTAGTTTTCTCTTATAAAATATAACTTTTTTCAGATTTTTTAATAAACAAAACAAATAATTCTTGAGTGAAGCATGTTGTTTCCTCTCTTTATGTGTGTTCATATGAAGTGCTGGTAAAATTCCATTATATTTCGACTTGAACATTAAATATTACCTTGAATATACACTTCTCAGCAGTCGCATCTGATAATGACATATTGTACTGTTTGAAGGGTGTCATATAGTCATCTGTCAGCTGAATGTTGTTCCATGGAAAAAATTTTATTCTTCAGATGTCATCTAGAATGCTTCATGTTAGAAAGAATGAAAGAATGAAAGAAAGAAAGAAAGAAAGAGAGAGAAAGAGAGAAAGAAAAAGAAAGAAAGAAAGAAAGAAAGAAAGAAAGAAAGAAAGCAAGCAAGCAAGCAAGCAGAATTCACAGAATCTGAATGTGTGAAAATTAGAGGTGGGTAGGTTTGAACTAGCATAGTGGAAAGGAATTACTCTGTTAAAACTACAGTTGCTATGTAGTAAAGATGAAAATCATTACATTTTGGAATATTTTCAATTGAAATGATTGCATTTTATAGCTGAAAAGAGAATATTTTCCTTCAGGACTTTTAGGACCTGTTTCTCCTTGTTTTCCTTCACACAGACAAAGATGAAAACAGGACTCGTGGTAGTAATAAGGCAGAATGAGGGTTGCCCCCCTATTGCAATCTGAGAAAAAGGTAGCAGATGAAGGCTTACTGTATCAGTGCTGAAAGTGATAGAAGAAGATCGTGTTCTTCTTCCAGAATAATTTAGCAGTCAATATTTCTATCAGCAATATTTCTTTCAGCAGGAATTAACATGCTGGCCCTTATCCAAAGATACCTCATCCCCCTATTACATTATAGATCTGATCCAGCTGTGGCTGCTTCTGTAGAGAGAGATGAAGGCAGGTCTAATAGCCAATTTGGAGGGTGTACTGCACCAAGTATGTGGACGATGGATGTTCCCCTCTAAATGTGTTTTCCGTCTCCTTAATCTTTGCCTAAGATATACCTAGAATTATACAGATGCTGTTATGTTCTGATCTTTAAAATATGGGAGAAGGTGTGTGCCTGTGTTTGTATGTTACAATGCATTTTTAGAACCTAGAATCTATATTTATAATAAGAGAAGGGTGACATGTTTATTTTTTATTCAGTCATTGTTTTTCATTCCAAAACTGTCTTGAAATTAGAATAATAGGATATTCTCTCTTTTTTTGGTTTAGTTAAAAAATTTAGTGCTATTCTCTAAGAACTAAAATAAAATAAAATAAAATAAAATAAAAAATTAAAGTCATTCCGTATGTCCTGTACTTTCTTTTACAAAACGGGCATCTTGGAACATTTGCAAATTTTGTCCTTCAGTTATCCTGTCTATTCATATTAGGTATCACTTTGCACTACTTAATTCCATCAAGCTAACAACAATGGAATACTCAGGCACATTAGTAAGAACATTGTAATAGCAAAGCAAATAAAATTTTAAGCAGAGAGAAAGCAGACGTTTGTATTTTTTAGCCTGTATGTTGATCCATAACCAACATTACTTACATTGCATTCAGATTCGGTTTACTTCAAAGGTTCTTATAATTTTAACTAAGAGAAGGAGAGAAGGAGAGAAAGACAGAAGAGGAGGGACGAATGTAGGGGCTGGGGGCAGCAAGTGAGATTTTTTTTTCAAAGCCAAGAAGACGTCATGCTGAAATTTTTATTGCCAGACATAGAAAAAGTGCAAAGTGAGACCACAGGAAATAGCCTGATAGTTAATTCTATGAGATTCTGTGTTTCTTTTCTTGGCTCTTCCAGAATTTCAGAGAAAAGTTCACCTTTGGATATGTTGATGGTAACAGAAGGTCTTGGTTCAAATTTCAGATATCCTTTGTTTTAAACATACCACGGATTAAAATAAGACTGAATTTGAAAGAAGAGGCTACTGGTATTGGTGAGGATGATCCCTCTTTTGTATAAAAACATTCCTGATAAGTCAACAACTGAAACATTTCTGAGCTGAGTTTTCAGCTTACAAATTGACATTTTCAATTTAAAGAAAACAAGTTAAAGTAACTAAATGTCTTAGAAAAACATACATTTATTTTGAAAGTTTGACTAATGAAGGGATTGTGTTAACAGTTTGACTAATAAAAGGAATTTGTATTAACAGTTTAAAGATATTAATCCCTCTTATCACACAGTCTATGTTATGCAGAAGGAAAAGATAGCTCACTTTTCCTATTTTCAAATTACTCATAGATTATAGCATGTATTTATTAAACAAATGTAAGCCAGTAGGAAGAGGAAAGAATTAATATTTATTGAGCATTTATTAGATGCTATATAGCTGATTTCTTTATAACTTCCTAATGACATTGCTGTTAATATTCCCATTTTAAGATAAGCGTAAAAAAGTTTAAGGTTTACTTAACCAGTAAATAATGAAGATAGAATTGCCAGTGACTATACTTTTTAAAATGTATATATAAATATTAATGTCATCAAAATAACACAATAATAGCTTGAGAAGAAATATACTAAAGCTAAGTTAAGCTAGGAATCTTGTCAATCCAGTATAAAAGTCTGTATTAATACTTTTTTCAAAACTAGTGACACATTCTTCTGTCTTTTAACAACTTCGGTATTTCCAAAGGAAGTCTGGGAAGCCTTTAGAAGCAAACAGACGAAACTGTGCTATGCTATATTGTTTGGGTAGTGTCTACCAGAACAAATTACAGATTTTACATGTACTACGCATATTTTCCAGTCCTCTACCTCATTTCCAGTCTTATTACAATTGAATTTTGCCCTTTCAATTTAATGTTTCTGCTTTCTGGCCTATCCCATGTCTTCTCAATTCATAAAGTATGAGCTTGAACCTGAAGGTTAACAGTATAAAATATTCTTCTCATAGCCATTACTGTGGGTTGTGATTTGCTGAACAAATATATGAAATATTACACTGAATGAAGTCTTCCGATAGACATAAAATCCACCCTCTTTGAGCTATCTTTTGTGATATTGATGGGAAATTTTCTTTTTTTTCAAGTATTTGTTTAAAGTGAATAGCTTTCTAAATTCTTTTTTACTAAATAGTATCACAACATTTTGCACATGTTGAGGGAAGTGAGGAGTGGGAAAGTAATGGCTAATTAGCACATCATTAATAGAGTGTGCTTATATCAATGTATGTAACTTGGGGCATTAATTAATAACTTCCTCAGCCCATCAGAATGATATCTATCAAGTTAGGGTCAGTCTGTTTGTTGACAGGTTTTTTTTTAAAAAAATAAAAGGACTCCTTAGGAAGGTAGTTGAATTAAGAAATATGAACAAAATACTACAAAAACAGATGCCACCAATTAGCATTTGCATGGATGGCAAACATCAGCAAGGGGAAGGATATCGCCCACCATCCTGTGCTGCTACATTCCCTTGGGGTGTTTGTTCCATTTCCTGGGTCCAGTACCTTCTGCTTCTAGGTTTTCAACCTCAGCTGGCTGCTCCCAGTTTCATGTATTTTTAGATATATACTCTTTGGTACTGTTTCCCAAAAAGGGAGGGGAGAGAGAAAACTTTATTTACTCATGTAACAAACTGAAATAGAGTTAATTTTCAGGACTGCAGCTGAATTATTAGAGATTACTGTGTTATAAATGGCGAAAGAAGGGCCCCTTGCCTGAGTGGTAATGCTGTCAGGGACCCTGCGGCTGTTGGCTCAGTTCATGATGTATTATACTGCTAGCATTTCAGTGCTCTCTGGGGATCTCTGGTCCTACCATAAGGTCAAGAGTTAACTACTTGTATTTTAGCTGTGTACTGCTATCAATATTGCTCCTATGGAAACCTCACTTGACGTCATTTTTGAATCTTTGCGACTGTAGTCAAGCTTTAGTAAAAGTCAATAAGAACATTAGACTGTTGTCTATATTATTACTTGCCACTTCCTGCCAGCAATCTACCAATTCATTAGTAGAGAGTTTTGGAACTCTCACTTGATTATTTATGCAGTCAATAGCAAGGCTTGTCTGCATTCATAATTGTTTGATTTTATGGCCTCTTCTTTAAACAAACATTGTCTATGGTAATGTGATGCCCTGATGGATGGGAAAGGTTTTGTCTGTGAATATCATTTAGATAATTAAAAATGACAGATGAAATCGCCCGCTGTCTTGACCTGTACTTTGTTCCCTCAGTGATGCTGAAGAGATGCTGATTGCTGTCAATCAAAATCCATTGGAGGTTTGTAAATTCTGGCTGCTGTGAACTCTGACCCTCACTGTTGATCTGAAATAGATAATAACCTTGAAATTCTATTAGAATTTAAAAACAGTTTTACTAAAGGGGCACAGTATATATTTCTTTTTCTCTAGAACACAGTTACTTAATGTCACACTCTTTACAATATCTAGAATTATAGTTAAAATACAGTGTTTAACCAATTACTGTAGTAAATCAGAGCAAATTTTTTGCTTAGGATTCCTGTCCTCTAGCTTGTTTTGCTCAGTAAAACTTGAGATTTTGCCCCTCCATGAGTTAATGATTCAAATTTATTTTTGCAAATCTTTACTGATTTGTCTTGGAATTATTTTAGGCTAGCATGATTTTCATATATTGCATTTTTCCACATTAGTCTTGTACATTTTTATAATGACTATTTTCCCAAAGCAAAAGAAATGCAATAACAAGAATTTTGAAGACAACAGAAATCCAAAGGGCAATGTTTATGCCCAAAGTTCTCATAAACATCATCAAAACCTTAGGTCAGAAGATCAAATTGATAAATGTATTTGCCTTGCAAATCATTTTTTATCATTACCCAGATGCTTGTAATATATTCAGATGTCCCACTGGAACTTAAAATATGCATGCAAGTAAATGGTGATGGGAGACCAACAACTATATTTATCAATAAAAATCAAACTCCCCAACAGCAAAACTTCATTAGCAGATTCTACAGGCTAGGAAATCATAACAATTAGGTATTGACAGTTTTCAGTACAGAAATGTATGTATAAGCAAGAGCTCTACAGTAAGAATTACAAAGATCTCTTGAAAGTTAATTGAAGTAGTGTTGGCTTTTCTCCTAGGCAAACTTCTTCAGAGAGTTTAATGAATTTATGAGGGGTCACATGCATTATTATTATCATTGTTTTGCACTTTTTGTAATAAGCAGATACTTTAAAATAGTGTTAGTTCTGTTAGCACCTTAGACACAATAATAAATATTCTTATTTATATTTGGCAGTTGATAAAAGTATCAAAATAACTCTCACTTTAATTTTGAGTGTGTTTGTTTAAGTGAGTATTAACCATATAAAGATAATACTACTTTATAGTTAAAGTTGTTTTCTGTTTTTAATCTTGATAAATGAATTCCTTGAAAACATTACCACTTATTTTGTTGTTGTCTAATGAAAAGCAGTTGTTATTGTTGTAAATATAAATATGAATATATATATATATATATATATATATACTTTAAAACAGTCTAATTCTACTTTTTTCAAGAACTCTTTCCTTATTCTTTCAAGTTCTCTAAGATGGCTTGTTCTTCTTTGGGCATTTTTCATATATTGCCTTATTAATTTTCATTTATTTGTATACTGATTCATTTTTATATTCGTTAAATAAGCATTTATTAAAAACCAGTTGGTATCAGGTACTTTTCATAGCACAAATTATTCTGCATTTTTATCTTATATCCCCAGAAAAATGATAGGTAAATAGGCATGAAGGCTCAGAGGGTCCCAAAGAGCAGACGCCTCCTGCTTCTGCATGAGCACCCTTATCTCTCTGAGGTGGCATAGCCTCCCTCCTCCTAGTACCTGTCCAAGAAGCATCTAATTAAGCTTTAACTGGAGCTTGTTTCACTTTGATGTACTGGAAATGAGGAATAAGAAAGGGATAGTGAAGAGTTCATGAACTTCACTGGGACAAATATACTGGCAAGTTACTTATAGCCCAGATTAGCAGACTCTAAGCCAGTGTCTGTAGTGAAAGCTGAGCCTCAGACAATTTGAAGCATAAACATTACAACCACCATTAAATTAAGAACAAGATCATCTCTCAAGTTTGGTCCTAAATTCTGCCATTCCCTGCGTTTTGACATTGTGTCATTTAATTTAAACAAAAGTATAATGTCTCTATTTCTCTCACCTCTAAACAGGGATGAGGGCTAAATGTGATAGTTTTTTTTCCATCCAGTGGTTGATGGGCATTTAGGTTGTTTCCAAGATTTAGCTATTATAAATTGTGCTGCTATAAACATGGGTGCATATATATCACAATGGCATGACATTTTCAGTTTTTCTGGGAAAATACCCAGGAGGGGAATAGCTGGAGTGAATGAGGCTTCCATTCCTAGTTTTTTGAGGACTCTCCACACTGATTTTTACAATGGTTGTACCAGTCTACCCTCCCACCAACAGTGGATGTGTTCCTTTTTCCCTACAGCCCTGCCAACATTTGTTACTGGTTGATTTCTTCATGGCAGCCATTGTTTCTAGAGGGAGGTGGAATCTCAGTGTTGCCCATGAAATGTAGAATGGATAAAAAAGATGTGGTATTTTTACATGATGGAATATTACTCAGCTATAAAAAAGGATAATGTTGAGGCTTTTATAGGTAAATGGAGGCAACTTGAGACCATACACATAAGTGAAATAAATCAAACTCATAAATTTAAATATCATATTGTCTCCCTAGTATAAAAGATAATAAAAAATAAAAACTGAAAGAGTAATAAGATTCATAATGTAGATGCTATAACAATGAAAGGGAAAGTACTCAAAAGGAAAGAATAACTGGGATAGGGAAAGGAAAAAGGGAAGAAAGGAAAAGATTATATATAATGTAGGTATGCATATATAGCTGTGTGTATATGTACACACATATAGATAACTATACTAGATAACTATACTACCATAGGTATATACTACATATAGATAACTATACTACCATACTATACTACCATAGATATATACTACATATAGATAACTAACCTACCAATCTACACAAATAGATAACAATACTACCAACTTCTGTTTGTTCATTGAAAAGAATAATTTGTTCTGTCACTGTTTGATCATTTTTTTGTGCCTAGATCTTGTAACCTGAACAGCTAGTTCTAAGATAACAATATGTAATATATTAACCGATGTTAATTCTTACTACTTTTTTTGAAATTCTATATCATTTCTACCCCTTTTTTCTATTTTGCTTTTTAAAATAATAAATAAATAAATGTGTATAATTTTGATTCAAGGAGAATATTTTGATTCTCTTTTTTGACCTTTGTTCCAGAATCCTCTATTGGCTCCTAGTTCTGTTAAGTTTTATATGGCAGAACCATTATTTGTTTCAGAATTATTTCACTCCCCCTCTGCTAGTGATTTAATCCAATTTAACCAGGAGAGAATATAATTTAACTACCAAAAAATCTTAAATATCCCTATGCATTCTATTATTCTTCTGTTCCCTATGATACCATATTTTCAAACCTTGCATTATCTCCTAAATACTAAATTTCTTGTTAGAGGAATGTTGTGCACAACTTATATAATTTCTTTTAGGATATTTTATGATACTTAAGACATGGTTGAAAGGCTTTCAATTAAAACATATTACCTTATATTCAGTATATATTGAGTGTGTACATGTATTAATATATCCATAAAATACCTGCAGTGTGGTGCACTGTGCAAAAATGCTTTGTTTATGAGAATTTTATAACATATAAATATATCCTATTATCAATTTTTCCATGGCAATCTTATTTATATGCTTAAAATTTTCCTATGCTATATGATGTTGGTGCAAATGTCCAATGGTGGTGGTTGGTGTTATAGTAGATTTTCACAGTACTCATGGAGTAGGCATCAAATCCACAAGGAATGTCCAAATTGACACTAAATTAAGATGAATTTTTCTTACTTTTTAAAACATAAGTTGCAATACTGACATGTAAGAAACCAGTTTTGGCTGAATTCATACCAGTTACAGACCCAAAACCTGTAGTTGACCCTGTTCTGTGCCTTTTTACTCTGGAAAGTGAGGCTTGTACTTGCATATGTACAGAGAGAGTGAATTTCCACTACAATTTAAACGTTTACTAGGTGCTAAGCCACACTGCGAGGCACTTTCAGACATTATTTCATTTACTCTGTGTTAAGTTATCATGCCCATTGACATGAACAATCTGCAACTCAGAGGACCTGTGTGATTTGTCGCAAGTTCTGGAATTTGGCTTTATTTTTCCAACAGTCTTTATGCTATCCCACACTACTTCTAGGTGACTCTGTTATATCAGTGCTTTATTTTAAGTACCCACGTGCATGAGGTTAACAGTAATAATTTCTCATTATAGCTGCTAATAGTTGTTACTGTATTAACTGAGCCAAGTTTTATACTCTTACCTTATTTCAATTGGTTTTCCTGGGAAGTGGAGACAGGTGTTATTATGCACATTTTAGGGATAAGAAAACTGATAAATGAAAAACAACTCAACTAAATTTCAATGTTCCAGCCAAAATTCAAATTCAGCTTTGTCTTGAGCCAAAGCTCATGTTTTTGACCCTGTAGTCTGGAGTAGTCAGGCTACAGCCGAGCAAGCACTTGATCGGATTCCCTCTGTGCCAGCTTTGAGAGCATCCAGTGCTCCACAGATTAAAAATAGACACTGGGTCCTCTGGCTGCTTAACTGAATTCAGTCTATTTGGGGGGTAATTTTTGTTTGGCTTCGTTTTACTAAGTTCAGCCAAACTGATTTATATGAAACCTCCAATTATCTTTTTAGTACATCAGTGCCAAAAAAATCTGTTAGGGAAATGTTCCTCTCATTTCTCCCTCTCCAAGAGGAATGATTAAGAAGAATCAAGTTCCAGTGGCCACCGTGTCCCAGAGAGAACGTTTTTCCTACCTGATTACCTAGTTGTTTAGAGGATGGGCAGTTCAAGTGAAGAGTCTAATTTCCTGATGATTAATACTATTAAAGTTAAATGAAGCAAACAGCCTGCCACACTGTGCAGACCCCCAGTTGTAACCACATCATCCAATTCCCTTCCACTAATGGGAAGACAGTTATGAAAGCTTCGTTCCTATGAAGTAAATGAATTTGGAATCCTCTATATATTTAATTATCCAAGATCGAACCTTTTTATTTTCTTTTTTAAAAAAAGTGCATGAACCCCCCAATGATTTATCCTGAATACTAATTAATTCCCTCAATTTTAGCACTCTTGATAATATGCCCTAAGAGTTCTCTGGATTTGTTAGACTTAAAAGTATGACTCTGTCAAATATTGAAATAATTTGCTCATGTCTAGATTTATCTCTTCTTTGGGTAATTTTTACTGCCTTACTTATTGCTCCTAGGTTGCAAGAATGTGTTGGGATATTGATTTTGAAGAGACTGAGATGATTTAAAATTACCAAAATTTGTTTTAAGCACACAGACTACATTTGAGTACACAGCGATTTTTTTTTTTTTTAGTCCTAGGGGACTCCTGAGGTTATATTTTACAACAATATGAAAATTAATTGTGACAATAAAGGCCATGATTACAAGTCTTTTCAACTGCCCCACTGTGACAATTAACTCCAAATTGTGAGACCATTTATTTATTAGAATATAACGATTTGGAAATGTCTTGCTTTGTATCTTAACATGGACTCTCACTGAGGTTGTTTTGAGGACACTCCGTAAGATATTTTATTGGCTGAGGATAACCATACATTTAGATATGACACAGTTGGGTCGCTTCTGAAAGAGTTCAGGAACATTATTCTGAAAAATGTCTAAGAGGTGACTCTGCTCCAAACTCTGTCACGTATACTTAGTTTTCTTCAGTGAGGATGAACTTTTGAAATAAATACATTGTTCATGGAGAGACTCGGGCAGTGCAGGCAGCATGATCAAAGTGATCATTTTTTTTTCCTTAGGTACATGGAGTGCTTGCCTTTTCCAGGAGAACAAGATAAGGCGGATGTCCCTGAAAGTATGCAGGCTGTTTCCTAAAGAGCAACAAGGAGAATGTGGAAAAAGCCTCCATTAAACTTTCAAAGAGACATCTGTTTCAAACAGACTTGTTCAGCACTCCCTGCCTCTGTGAAAGTGGAGGAGCCCTGTAGATTCTCTTCCAAGCACCCTGTGCCACGAGGAGGCAGACATCACTAAGAGGCATTCAGTACCCCAGTCCTTCCTAACATATGGGCCCAACCCCTTGCTGTGGTGTAGTTCAGGTTTAGGGCTTTGCTGCTGTCTATCCTGTAGAAATAAAATAAATATTTCCTTTGTTTTGTAAGTAATTATTTTTAGTCATTTCTAATTCACTCTCTTTAGCTCAAGAATACTTCTTAATATTTAACCTAAATCTGAATTCAGAGACAGGGTGAAGTGGTGAAGTGTGTAGATTATAAACTCTGAAGACTTGTATTCAGTACCAGGATCAGCTGTTAATTCACTGTGTGATACTCAGTAGATCATTTCAGTTTTTGTAACTGTGCCTCAGGTTTTGTAACTGAAAAACAGTAGAACTGATAAAGTCCAGAAGGAGGAAGTATAAAAGTAGTCACATAAACCAATGTACTATACACATTACTTACTTTCTTTCAGCTTCTCATATTTCATAAGAATTTTCTTTATTTTTAAAAATGTGGCTCTAAGGTATTTTATGTTGAGGGAAACAAATTAGGCACAAAAAATACATAACACATGTTCTTAGTTATATATGGAAGCTTCAAAAGTTGATCTCATACAAGTAGAGAGTAAAATAGTCAGGTGTTACATGTCTGTAATCTCAGTACTTGGGAGGCTGAGGCAGGAGGATTGATATGAGTCTAAGACCAGTCTGAAGCATATAGTGAAACTCTGTTTCAAAAGCAACAAGAAAAGTAAGCAAACAAAAAAGTAGAGAATAAAATAAATTTTACCAGTGACAGGGAAAGATAGGGTAGTAGCAGAATGGAGAGACAATGGTTAATACTTAGAGGGTACAGTTGACTCCTAATGTTTTATGCCACAGTTGGGTCACTGTGCTCGACAATTATTAATTTCATACATCAAAACTTAGTACAGAATTTGGAAATGACAAAGAATTGGAAATAACAAAGAAATGAGAAAGATTGGAGATAATGAATAACTGGATCTGGTCGTGATATATTGTATACTTTATATATATTATATATATATATATATATATATACACAATATTGTATGTTATATATTGTATATATTGTATTGAAATAGTACAGAAATGTGCACAATTATTGTGTCAATTGAAATTATTTAATCTTTTTAAAGTTGTTTCAAGCTTTAAATTAAGTATAGTGAGGTTGTGTGTTCTATCCTTCATACCAAAAAAAACAATATGTATTTAGACCAAATGACTTTTTAATTTATCATAGTATTAGAAGGAATTAGTGAAATATACAAATCTAAGTACTCAGAAACTCTAAAAATAGTATTTGAATTCTAACCAAAGAAAATAGCCCAAGGAATATAATAATAAGTGTTCACCTGCAAGTGTGGAAATATTGCTCACACCTTAGCCCCATGAAAAATCCAACTCAAGTTCTGACTTGTTAGACCAGAAAGAACAAAACGTATTTCTGGCAGTATATGGGTTTATTTTAAATCTAAATCCTCACAGCATTAAGAAAAAAAAAAGCTGAGACTAGTGATTGGGTAGAAAATTAGAGGTATAGTCTTGCTGTGAAATTGTTCTGCCAGATAAATTAATGAGCCTAATTAACAAAAGTACAAATGACTCTAGAAAGAAT
Organism: Dolichotis patagonum; assembly: GCA_004027295.1. Taxonomy (NCBI): domain Eukaryota; kingdom Metazoa; phylum Chordata; class Mammalia; order Rodentia; family Caviidae; genus Dolichotis; species Dolichotis patagonum. Next base: position 12,252 of record PVJX010001667.1, read on the forward strand.
GTGGACTAGAATTTAGATAAACAACCGAACCAGAGGAACTCTTAGTTCACCTAGAGGACAGTTCAGCTCTGCAAGCCTTTTGCCTGTCCTAGACAATCTATATTCAGTGGCGCTTGGAAACATTTTCAATTAGTAAAAGCAGATGGTGGTAGTGTTGATGGTGTGTGTGTGTGTGTGTGTGTTTGTGTGTGTGTGTGTGTACATACGTGTGTATATGTGGTTTAGCCTATAGAAATGATTTGTCACACAAAGCATTTCATACCTCTCTAGGTTATTTCAGTTCCATTAAAGTTGATCTGAATTTCTTAATCAACTTAGATGCTTTTTGTCCTTTCTCTAATGGTGTTTTTCTCTTCACTTGAAAATGAATTCCCAAGTGAAAAGAAGTAGCCTCGTTAGATATCATACACATTAGATATCACAGAATGCAAAGTTATAACAGGCCCTTTGTAGTTTGTTAGTGAGTTAGCATACTGAAGACATTTTCAAGATGTTAGAAAATTGCCTTTTAGAAATCATTTTACCCTTCAGAGCCTTATGAAAAATACGCCTGTGATGTACCTTGCAATATTTGTTAATTTAATTGCAGAAATACGGCAAGTCTGAAAATTGGATTTCCATCGTCAAGCATTGATAGTCAAAGGCCACCAAAGAGAGTATAGGATGAGAAATCTTTGTTCCTTTGTCCCTAGGTGGATTGTTACCGTGGCCTGAGTCATATTCCAACCTCACATTTCAGTAACTTCTGTAGCATTTTCAGGAAACTACATACATCTACCTGCTTTCCAGAAAACAAGACTTTGTATTATTGAGTAGAGAGGTATTAATATTGGAAGTTTATCATTTGGTGGGTCTTTTCCTTTTAAGAGTGCTGTTAAAAAAAATTTAGTTAGCATTGCATAGCCCTGCCATTGTGGACTCAGGAGATTGTGTTCCAGCTCCAGGCCTGTTGCATACTTTTGAGCATGTTTTTTTCCTCCCTGTAAACTGAGTGCCATAATAGGACCTTATGTAAAAGCAGGCCAGGGTTCCAGAGGTTAAATGAGAGGCTACATAGTATATGAGAGCATTACGTAGTACACGGAAGAACTCACTGCTGCCTCCCACCTGTCGGTGGCCTTTATTGCTGGAGGTACCTGCACCTTTATGTGGAAAAACCGTCCCTAGCTGTGTCACAGGGGGCCCCCAGGATGGCATGGAGGTAAAAATACAGTATATTTCAAGTTAAATGCCGTATGTCTTTTCTTTTAATTTGGAAGAAAACAAAATGCCTTACTTTTCTCTGGCCTGGCCACCCATTAAAGACCAAAGCATATTCATGAAGCAGTGATCATCTGGCAAAGCCATGGACAGTCTGGTATCCACTGTCAGCCACACAGTCCTTTCTGGAGTAGATGTTATAGTCAGTAGTTCTTTTAGACATCTGACTTAAGTATCTCATGAAAACTGCATTCATAAGCCTATTTGCCTGATGCGTGAATTGCTTTTCAAAAGCAGCATATACTCCTTTTAGTGCTGTCCTGTGGGTCTTAAGCTTTTCACGGGCATTTTTTAATCAAACTGGGACTTGAAATAGTGTGACCACCAAGAAATGAGTTGAAATACCGTATTATTTGGACTAGGATGAGCTCTAACTCTGCTTTTGAAAAATGCTCCTCTAAGTAAGATGAGCTGAATGGTACAAGACACATACTCAGACCCCGCCTTCCCCATGCCAGCTCTGATCAGTTTCAGGCCTGCAGAACCTCCACTGGTTTCTCCTGTGGGCTTGAGAAGTCTCCCTGTCTCTGCAGTTCTAGTCCTTCCCCAGGCTTTCAGACCAGAGAGTGAGAAAACCTAAGAATCCCTGCCATGGGCTCATAACTCTGTCTGGTGATACGGCCAGTTTTCTGCAATTCGGTTGCCATCCTATTAGTCTTTTATTTATTTATGTTTGCATTCTCTCAATGAAAGTTTGTCATTTACCTTTTGTTTGTGCCAGGGCTGGCTGCAGAGTCCTTCACAGTTGGCTCAGAGAGTTATGATTCCATCACTTTCGAGAGGCGCCTCTTTTTGATAAGGGCTACTGGGTTGATCAAATTCTAGCAAATAATATGAGGGAGAGTCCTTAGCTATGAATATGTGGAACCAGGCTGAAGGGTAGTGCCTTCCCTTCTTGTGTATGTGAATGCATTTATAGGCTGTGCTGAGAGCTGGCACCAGCTGGGGCTTAAGAATTCCTAGATCAAAGAGGAGCACCAGAAGAGATCTGTGAACAATCTCAAGTACTAGACAGAACCTTACATCTCAGTTTTCATTTTTTATCAGTCATTGCATTTCCCTGCAATTCTAGCACTTTTTTTTTAAAAAAAGAAATGTTTCCAAACCCACAAAGCTTTGAAAATATTAAAGAGTAAATGAACTAGAACATGGAAACCTGATTTGCTTACAGTAAAATTGTAGGATTTTTTTCATTTCAGATTAATATAAAAGCAGTGCTTGCAAGTACAGTGGAAAGCTTATTTGCTTGTTCTTATAAATAGACATTTTTTAGAGACCATAAGATATGTAAACCTCACTCTCTGATGTTTAGCAGGAAGTTTGTGATTTGTTTTTTCATAACTTAGGTCTAAGACAAATACAGTGGTACAATACATCACTGATAGAACAGATTTATAAAATGCTTCGTGAGTGTATTCCACTTAGACCAGCAGCAACACCTGTTTCTATTATTCCATCACCGATAAAATGGTAAATAGCTGATGTAAGTCATGTAGCTTACATAAAGCCACATAGTTTGCAGGTGGGCTTGGTCATTTAAATGGAATTATATGGGGTTTGCATTCAATTTCTTCATTAAATGACTTAGTAAAATTATGAGGTCATAAATGGACAATGGCACCATTTTAATCTTTGTGCATTTTATCTTCTCCACCCACTCTCTACTTCTGTTGATTGCACTTCACCTCCTCCAGTATAAACTGGAAGATGTACCTGGAGGAATTAACTGTTATTGTGACCCATGGATAATGGTGGTAGGCATCCAGATGGTCAGTTTAATGTCATTTCTTTTCTTTCTTTAACCAAAGCTGGTTGAGTTCCCTCATTATCAATGAAAACAGTAACTTAACATCTGACAGTCCCACATCCTCCCACTACACAATTTAATTAAGCAGTAACCACCAATATTTGTGTAGAAAAATTTAACCATATTCAAATGTCATAAAGATAATGCAATAAAACAGCTGCAGTCATGATGTAGTGTCCTTTGGCTGACCAGGAGAGCAAAGGCTCCAGGGCCCAGGGAGCACTAGAGCAAACTGTTTCTCTGAGAGCACTTCCTAGTCTAGTGGGGAGGACTGACAATGGCTCCTTCCAAGTCAAAGTAGCACATGGTCCTTATTATTCCCTTTGGACTGAAGGAGTGAAAACAAGTCTTCATAGAGATAAACGTCTCCTTCTTAAGAGGGTAAGAGATGAAAACATTTTAATGTTGGAGCATCACCCTTGTACTTTCCTCTGGCCCTGGTATCCAGGATGACAAGGATTTGACTGAGGGGATACCACACATACCCAGACAGAAATCACCCTGGATAAATTAGACTTTAGTGATAGGTTCTGCTTTTTTATTTCTTTATGAGATCTTATAGCTATTATCTGCTTTATTATCTGAGATGTTATTTATGTTAGCTATTAATAAATAAACCCAGTAAATAGCTTCCTGCTGTAGAAATAAATCCCTTTTTAAATTGAGAATCTGGTTGCAACTCCTGTGACTATCAGATTCTTGAATATTAATTATAGGCCCTCCACCCTACATATTCTAAGTGGGGGGGTCGGAACTGACCCCTTTTCTTGTTCATCATAAAAAATCATGACTAAAATACCCATAATAGTGGTAGTGAACCTATCGTGTATGTGCCTCAGTAAGCTGTTTGTATCACTGAAAACTCTAAAAGATTCACCACCACTGACCGATAACAAAAGATAGCTTAACAAGAGAAAAGCATAACAAATTTATTTGGTCATAGTTTTATGTGACACAAGAGACTTCATAATGAAGACCAAAAACCCAATGTGAACCTACTTTTCATACTTAAATTCAACAAAACAAGGGCATCAACAGAGAAATATGGTTAGACACGAAGGATATGATCTAACGCTAACAGACCTAGGTGGAAACCCTTCAAAATCTGGCTTCAGACTCTTCTTGACCCCTACGTTGTAGCATTTCTTCCTCCTGGGTATGGGGCAGGAGCCCTCTGGAATGAAGGTCTTAATTTCTTTATAGCTGGCTGTTACATGAAAGGCAAGGGGGGAGGCTGGGGGAATATTTTTAGGTTTTATGACTGGCTCCTAGGAAAAGGAGTGTTGTTTTTGTAACCACCTTGGGAAGGGAAATTCTAGGTTGTCTCAGGGAAAAATGAGGGGTGGGAGATAAGAAGGCAGGAGAAAGTCAGTGAGAAACGTTACTTTTGAGACTTTCATTTTGGAGTGTCTCTCTAACCCTAACAATATCTTTATTTAAGGATGCCTGGAAAGTCTGTACAATAGGCTCTTTATGAAAGTGACATAGGAATTTATAGAGAATGACAGACTCTGCTCTGTGGAATGAGAATTAGAAGTAGTTGACCCTGTGTTCACTGACAAATTAGACATGAACTTGTGCGGTGGATTCTTCCTCTTTCGGAGACCGGTGATGTAGACGAGGATGTATTACAGTGTTGGCCACCTTTGTCCGTCTGTCCAGTTGCTCTTGTTCTCCCTGTCTGTATTGCAATGTCTGCATTTTCCTTGGGCCCTTTCACCAAGCACGGAGAATGATGCGCCGTTGCTTTTGCGTCCACTCAAGCCCTTGTTCTTGATCAGCTGATCTGCACAGCTTTGCTTCTTGCCAGCTCTGCGGTGCTGTGCCTGCTTTACTGCGGTGGGGATGGCTGGGGATGGCCGCATGGTGCTGCAGCTCTCTGCGCTGGCTACCTGGATGATGCGGGTTTGCGCCCCTTGTCAGCTGCATCCCTTTTGCACTATCGTCATTCAGCGCCCCGTGGCATGGGAGGTGTTTTCAATCCTTTAGGGAGGAAGAGAACATTATAAGAGCTGAAATTGGATCTTCCTCGGGCCAGAACAATGATGCGATTTATGAAGGACATTTTCCTCCTTCCTCTGACCTCAGAAGTAATTCAGGAGTGGGTAATACAGTATATTCTGTATATTGAAGCATTTAATCCTTCTATGCATTGATGAATATAAATAATAAATATATAAAGAATGAATGCAAAGGGATCTGTGAACCTGATGGCTTCTTTTAAGCTGATGAATCTGACAAGGTCACGCCTCTGAATAGAGTGCCCTCCTGAGGCAACTGGAAACCAGCTACACAAGTTTCAACACGCCTTAATTATTTGGGGGTATTTTTCTTTATCTTAGGAAGGACCGTAAAGAGCTTCTAACAAGTCTCATCTTCACAAGTCTCACAGCTTCTATGGAAACATGGCAGAGATTCATCACAGGTTACTTTCATTGTAACAACAAATAATTTGGATTTATTCATTGAGAAGCCATCTTAGAACTCTGTTTAGCCATTTTCTGTTGTACAACATTTAATTCAGGCTATTATAGTCTTACACTGGTATTATATTTTTCAAACAGCTGTATGTGTTATTTCAGTGTGTTAATTTGAATCTTCTTTTATTATTTAGTGTGTTAATTTGAATCTAGTTTTTATTAGCTTACCCCTTGGGCAAGAAAAAAAAAAAAGAGAGAAAGACCTAGTGGATTACCTATTGCAGTATACCTTTTAGTCAGAAAACAAGGAAAGGAAGGAAGTGCATATTTTAAAACAAAACCATCTCAAATTAAAATATATGAAATATTGCAATAGGATTGCTAAAAGAAATAATCTCTGTGCTTTCTTTCTGTCTTTATAGCAGCCTAGATTGAATTGTATATATATATATATACATATATATGAAATAAAGTAGCATGTCATCAGAGTTTTGACAAGAATATACACTAACAATTAGGCTTTTCTCCTAGGAATATAATCACTATAGCAGAATCTGTTCCTTATGTGTTTATGGTCACTCTGAGGTTCGTTGTCCACTATAGAATATTTAACCTTGTCCCGCCCTTCCCTTACCATTCTTTCCCTAATAACTAGTATTCAACAAATACTAGTATGTATGGTGAGAAAAGAATGGTGGGTAAAAGAGATGGAGAGGAAGGAAGAGCAAATTAAGAAGCAGAGACAGGAAACATTATCAAGACAAAAAAAGAAATTGTTCTCTTGCTTTGTAAGTAACCCCCAAGTCGGCAATCTGTTGGTCCCATGAAGGGCCCTGTGTCATTGTCTATTCCTCTAATCTAATGTAACTTTTTAAAACATTTAGTTAGTTTTTGTCTTTTTGAGACAAGGTCTGACTATGCAGTTCAGGCTGGCCTTGAGTGCATTTTGTAGCCCAGGTCTCAAACTTGCAACAATCCTTCTGACTCAGCCTCCCAAATTCTAGGATTATAGGTGAGCATCACCCCGCCTGGCTAAGCTTTCTGTTTTTGTACACCTCATGAAGTTCTGAAGAATTTTTCCTGAGAAGGGAAAATCAGTAATCCTGAGGCAACTAGAAGCCTCTAGCCCTTCATTTTATGCTTCTCTCTTTCTAAAGCGTGTAAGTCAGAATATGTCTTTTCACTAATTGGCAAAGTAATTTTACTTAAAACTGTATCTTAACAGTGGATACTATATGGTCATTAAAAAGGGTGAAATTCTGTTATTGGTAATAACATGCAGGAGCCTAGAGGACATTCGATTAAGTGAAATAAACCAAGCACAAAAGGACAAATACCACATGGTCTCGCTCACTCACACATGTAAGCTAAAAAAGTTAATTTTTGGAAGTTGAAAGTGGAGTGGGTGCTCGCTTTGGCAGCACATATACTAAAATTAGAAAGTAGATTGGTAGATAACAGAAGCGGGGTAGAGCTAGCAGTGGGGTGGGGTGGGAAAATGTTGATCGGTCAGTGATAAGTTACAGTTAGACAGCTGAAGAGGATCCGATCCAGCCCAGTGAGGATGGAGAACAATAACACATTGTATGCTTCAGAATACATGGAATGGAAGATGGTGAATGTTCTCACCACAAAGTAATAATAAATGATTAAGATGGTAGATATGGTGATTATCCCAACTTGATTATTACACAGTGTGTATATGTATCATAGCATCACATGGTCCCCAGAGATATTTACAATATCAAATATTGTCAATATCAAATTAAATAAATAAAACTAAGTAAGACTAAAATAAAACTAGAACAGCAGAGTATATGCAGTTAACACCACAGTGTGAAACCCACAGAATGTAGTTCCTGATGGATTTTGCTCTTTAGTTACATTTAGGGTAGGTGTAACAGAGAGGTCAGGTTCACTGCTTTGAACCAACTGCTGCATTTCTCTAAATGAGAATCAAAATTGATGAATACCTTTGGAGAGTGTGCTTGGAGGGGCAGAGCTTTCTAATGACTTGTTAGCTTAACAGTAAACCATCGAAGCTACTAATTTGCCTATAAACACATGATCCCACTGGAATTGCCCTACACAGTACAGTTCAAAGGGTCCAATAATTGCCCTGTTTTTTAAATATGAAACTGTTTCAACCCCTGCTGGGACTCAGAAGATTAAGAGTATAAAGGGAAGTAAGGCTTCATTCCCTGTAAACTTGGCTCAAGATCTACAAATTATCATGGCTGCAAATTGAACTTTACATTTCCTCTCACTGAAGCTCTTCACAAGATGATGCATTTGCATGGTTTTATTTTTCTCCCTCTCCTGGATGTCATGTGTCCCAGCGTGGAAACAATGACAGTCTTTATAATTCCCCAAAGAACTCCAAAAGCTGCAGCAAAGACACCGCATGTGCTGTTCTTGACATTAGGCAAGTATGAGAGCCATCTTTTGTGGCTCTACCAGACCTGGATACCTCCAGGCCTGTAGGGTTTTTGATGTTACTCATGAGGCTTATGAGAGGAAGAGTATGTCTTCACTGCTGAATCGAGATGTCTTTTCCTTTCATATGTTGCAGTTTTAGATAAATTTTTCCCAGTTCCTAGTTTTATGCTTACTCACAGAGTTGCCATTTTTAAGTCAAAAACACTGAAATGTCAGCAGTGGTGTATGATTTAAAATAATGGAAATGAAGTGTGGCTGATTTCCAATCCTGTCATTCTCTTTTATAGATGCAAACTGATCAATTATTGCTTGCTCCTTTCCTCAAAATTTCACTGCTTGTTTTCTGTTTTCCATCCTCCCCACATTTTTCTATTGTTCTTCCTGCCTACCAACTTCAGTTTGAAATGGATGTAAGTACTAAACACAGATATCTCCAGGGGCTGTGGCCTTTTCCTGTCCATCTAACGTGAGGGGGAAGTTAATGTGACTCCCATGAACACTGTACTACTTTTTTTTAAAACAGGATACACTGGAGAAACACATAGAGTATCAATAGATCAATAAGATGCTTCACAGCCTCTAGTGATTCTCTCTGTGAGTGGTGAAAATGAAAAAGAAAAACAAAACAAGACCATCAAAAAGTTCTGACTCAGCAACATAAATGAATTTTTAAAACATTGCTTCCTTGATTAAGATTGAGGATGTAAGCAGGCAGACAGTAAGAAATACCAGTGAGGCAGTTACTAGAATACAGCTCCTTGTACAGTTCTTGTTTAATATGTACTTACAGAGATACCTTTCTTAACACTTTGAGAGAAAAATCCTAATTGAAGATGTTATAAATATGCATGACTTATTTCAGTGCAGTAAGCATAGAGAGAAGTGTTCTTTCCCACATGTTACCCTCTATTCCTTAGTTCTAGGTTGTCCTTATTTCTGAAATCTAGTCATGAAAACTTGACTGGATATTAGGCGTTCCCCCAACAGGTCTTCACAGTTAGATCTCACCTTATCGTGCCATAGTTGGGTCCTTCCCAATCAGTTTGCCCTTAGTTAAGGTGGAGTAGAAAATATCACCAAGTAGGTTGGGTATGTCATCACTGCCCAAATAATTACAGATTGTCCCCCTCCCAACCTTGCCTTAACTCATGCTTATCCTCATGCCATGCATGGAGAAAGGGAGGAGACAATAACTCAGCTCTTTTTCATTTTTTTTCCATCAAACATCATTTCATAATCAAATGCCCATATATTCAGAGGCCACTGGCCAGCATCCAAACATTTATTGGTCATTGAACACCTTGAATGAGGTAATTTTGAATTATTTTATTAAACCGGAACGAGTATCTGGTCATGTTTCCTTTAATTATAAACGTAGCTCATGGTCTTATTATAGTGGCGGTGTTCATGGGGTACCAGTTTCCTAGGCACTTTCCTTTGTACAGAAAGAGGCCAGGAGCCAACGAGCTAGGGATGAAACTACTAAGGGCTGGGAATGGCATCTGACTAATATGGTGCCGATGTTTTCCATGACAAATAGTTTTGATTCTTCTGTGAAGGAATCAACAGGAGGAAAGTAGAATATTTAGAAAATCTTGAGGGAAAATAACTGTCAATTATCTTGTTAATATACAGTTTTATCTTTGAACACAAATACTTAAGCAATGGCAAAATGAATAAACCAGGTAAATTTGGGTGGTATAAAACTTCTTTTCCCAGGACTTAAATTCTCTGATAAAATCATTTAAATGCTGCCTGTTTTTTTATATTAAAGATTACTTTACTTTCTGAGTAGTAGCAAAAATAGGGTCATTAAATAAATCCCAGATAATTATTTATAAAACAAAAGTATAGCAACTTGTAAGTTTGTGGTTGAGGAGCCCCACATAATCATTCTGAGATGGTGCAGAGTATCATTCCTGATAAAAGAAGCTGTGTTGTAAATAGAAAATCTTAGTACCTACAGTGGAAATGATGACAAAAGAATAATTCCTTTCTTTTTTTGTTGGTCATCTTGAAACACCTCCTTTCCAAAATGTAAAAATCCTATAAAAATATATATTAAAATAAGTATGTTGAAGGAGGAAAAGATTGTGGGGTTTGTTTCATGTTAACTTCAAATATTAATTACTACTATAGTTTTGTCATTTTAAAAGATAAGTTACTTATTCCTTCCTCTCATTTCTTCCTTTTTCATGAAGTACTAGCTTAATAGAAAACAAGATATGTATTGTAAACATTTCCCTGACCTGTGCCTCTTGAAATGTGGGAAAGCAGGGTTTATTTATTTTACTACCTTAATGTATAATGTAAAAATGAAGAACGCATATAGAAAGTTCCCTGAGATTCATTCATTAACTGTGATTCCAGATGATTCTGACGCTAGCCTTTTAGACTTTACCCCAACTGAGTATCACTGAAGGAAATACCCATGTGAACTTCGAGAGCCCATTAGATACAAAATTTCATTGTTCTGTATCCTAAGTGTGTTATACCAAAAAGCTCAATAGAGCAAGGAACTGAAATGGACAGCTAAAAAAAAAAAAAGTACAGGAGATGCCCCTGTTAAAGCATTGGCTATATCAGATCTTTTGCAAGAAACTGATATGTTAATTGAATTGAGGAAAACATTAAGCTGTGAATCACTGGGGCACTTTATTTCCCTCTTCGTAGGTCTAACCTGGCAGCTCCAAGCTGAGTTGATTTTTTTTTTCAAAATTACTGCATAAATAAAATCAATTTATAAATATGTATAGACTTGTTTCATTAATTCTTTTCTGGTCTGGTGTCATGAAGCTGCATAAGTCCAAGGAATTAAAAATAATAAATAAAAGAAACTCTTGGAAGAGTCTTTCTGTGGTACTTGAAACTTACCAAATGTGACTGAGCTCATGCAGCTTTACTGCCTATAGTTAAATTGTGTGACAGTTAAAATTTCCAGAGGCTTAGATTGAATGCAGTATTTTAGTTTATTTAAACTTTTGACACTCCTCTTCGATTTTGGTACCATTCATCTGTCCTTTCCATATCTGTGGTAGTATTTCAGACTCTTTCCTTACACTGAAATGATTGCTAGAGACTACAGACTCCTAAATTGTCCTCTGTCATTTTGCCTTCAAGTATTGGTTTATTTAATCTATCCTCTTTGCAGTCCTTGGATTAATAATAACTATCATGCTATATATATTTAAATCAATCCCTGGGTTAAGAAAATAGAAAATTCATTACTTCTCAGTGCAGTCCCATTTTTTCTTCAGGTGTACAGGTCTGTAGGGCCATCACAAAATGAGTCCCAGCCTAACTTTTGGCCCAGCAGGGGTTAATATTTCTGTATTACTTCTCACTTTAGCATTCCTGGATTCTTTGGGGATTTCAGTGATGCAGCTTTTTGAGCCCAATCTGATCAGTCCTTAGAACTCAGGTTACCACTCCCAGTAAATTCTAACCATTCTGCTATGCTCAGCTTCAATGCTACCTAGCTATTTCCCCACACATTCTTCCCTGGCTCTTCTATTTGAAAATAAATGCCAGTTCTTCCAAATTCCTTTAGTGTTTAGCCTTTGCTTGTAGTCTGGTATATTTATGACTGGCCTTTTGAAGGGTTGTAGGATCTGCTATTATTTCCCATATTAGACAATTCTAGATATTTAGACATTGTACAATTCAATATAAAATGTTTTTAAAGATAAGTAACATGGCACCTTCAAAGTTTGACTCTGCATCTATATCATTTTGCATGTTTTTAATCACAGCAAAACACAGTCTAGAATTTATTTCATCTAAAATTACCATGTTTTTATATTTTTACAACATTTCCAAGATACTTTAATAGCTTTCCAACAATATTTAGTCAAGTTGAGATGTTTTTATTTACTTAACTAGACTCCTCTTGTTTTAAAGTTAACTTGATTTTACAAAATAAGTAACACTATGTTGTATATCTTGAATGTCTTTGTTATGTATTTTTTTCTCCCTTCACCTGTAACCTTTCTCTTTGAGTCAACTCCAAGGAGTGATCGAAATGGTTTCATGTATTTTCATTGCTAGTGATACGTATTGCCAAATTTATTCCAAAGTGATTTACCAGTTTTAACAGCCAATGACAGCATCTAAAGAAAGATACACTGTTCTTGAAAGGACCAGAAGATCTAAATTCAAATAGCACTTCTGCTCCTAAGTGTATGGGGTTAGACAAACCACTTAACCTTGTTTATTTTCTTACCTGTGCAATTGGGGATAATAAGGCTACATCATAGAACTATTAGTATTAAACCAGATAGTATCTTTGGAAGTAACTTATAAATCATAAAATTTCCAGTATTTGTTTGATAAATAATTATTTAAAGCCTACTATATGCTGGAACCTGTGCTAAGTGCCAGTAATACAGAGATGGACAGTCTTGGCTTCGAGCATCCTACTCTAGTGCCATGTAATCATTAAAAAAATTTTAGTCACAAAATTAGGGACAGATTTTAAGTGCAAGGGCTAGAAAACAAAGCCAACCCCTGTAAAAGGAAATGCAAATATGAAAGCTCACCAGTTTACTAAGATCCTTGTTAGATTTCTCTGGGTGATAACGCTTGGTCACTTTGTCTCTACCCAAAATATCCAACTGCAGTTCCTTGCTGGAATATTTTTTTACTTGCTCTTTTCTCTCTGTTTCTCTTTCTCATCCTAGGGCAGTGCTTTCTTTATTGCCATTTTATGAAGTGAATTTTTATTCTTCCTTTTTTTCTGAGAAAATTCAAAGCTTTTTAAAAAGATTCCGTTTGTTACAGATGTCGTTTCTTTATCCTTTCTGAGCCACAGGTCTCTGGAAGCTGCATGAGGGCATGGCCCCACTTGTGTCTGTTGTGTGACTCTCCTATCGAGACAGCTTTGCTTCAGAGTAACTGGGAGTATTTAGGAACTCCAGCATCCTCAGATCTATCTTCTGGGGAGAGATATTGATTTTTCCGGCCTTTGAATGTAGAAGCCCAGAGTGAGCCCTTTAGCTCCTTGCCTTTGAGCGTGCTGGGCATCAGAAGCTGAGGATATGGAAGTCACTGCAGGGAGATGCATCAGAGGAAGCAACCCAGAGAAGGCTGGTGTGAACAGGCAGGTGACAACCAGAGCCCTCAAAAACGGGTTGACCATGAGCAGGGATAGCTTATGAGGATAGAGAAAAAATTTTTAAGGTTTCTACTCTGTATGTGCCCTTAAACAGACTTCTGACTGTTTGAATGTAAAGTATTCTTTATACCTGATCTAAATTCTACCCTCAGCTACTGGACTGATGTAATCCAATTAGGATCTTTAGGATGGTAGAGAGAAGTTCTTTTCTTTCTAGATGGATTTGTAGAACAAAGCCCATCACATCTCAGCTACTTCCCCATTGCTGCTCTTCAAAATAGACCTATAATTCTTGGCTCATTCTTTTCATGTTAGACATAAGTGAAAATCTGGCTTCCTCTTCTGGCAAGTATTTTCTCTTTTCATTGTCTTTTTTCCTTAGAATCCCAGAAAACACATTATATTCTTAGCTAGAGATTCATGCTATGTAGATATTACAAGATTTCCAGTCACCTTGTTTATGTTTTCAGATATAGAGACAAACAGGTTTAAGTGATTACAGAAAGATAGGAAAGAGCAAAGACTGAATCAAAGTACCTCCCACAATTCACTTCAATACAGCAGCAAACACTTGCTTTCTTTTCCCAATTCAGTGTAAGTTGATGGAGTTTCTTCTTAATCTACTTGGGTTCTTGAGTTTCTTCTAAACCTACATAAGAATTCAAAATATAAAATTAAATTATACAGTATCCCTGTAAAATATAGTGAGGGAGCATCAGATAGGAAGTTCCTTCAGTTGTATCATGAATAAGACAAGGGGGGGGTAAATTCAACATCTGATTGAAAGTTATTTTAAATTCTTACATCAAGCATTTGTGCTGCATCATTCCTATTACTTTTTAATGAAACTTTTTGAAGTTTTTACTTCAAATCTAAGAAGAAATTTTTATACAGATTCTTTTCCAAAGCATTTTGGGAGTTTAATTACTGATGTCTTACAAGTGTTAACTACAGAACAGTAGTAGACCAGAAAGCTACTTTCTCAGGTGAGGCTGTGTACTGAGAGAGGACATTTTTGAGGGCTGTGGTTAGATCTCCTGGTGGTGGCAAATAGGGAGGTTTGATCCTGACACTTTCCTCCTCTTGACAGTTACTGGTAGATGGAAACATTTAAACAATAAAGACAATATAGAATTGCAGTTAGGGAATGAAAGTGTGGGCTGGGGATTTAGCTCAGTGGCATAAGTGCCTGCCTGGCAAGCACAAGGTTGTGAGTTTGACCCCCAGTACCAAAAAAAGAAAATTGTATAATTATATGGTAAAATAGATACAAAATTTGATACAAAATATTTGATACAAAGATAGATGTAAAATCTCCCCTCTTCTGCCTTCCAATCTCCAAGACACACAAAAAGAAAGTTCTTTTGCATATCAGGTATGAATACAGTGTTCTAGATATTCCTGAGATATGTGAAGCACAAATTTCATGTACAAATCAATTTTGTGACCAAGGAGCATAATATTCTGTTTATGGCTGTAATGTATGTCCTCCATATGCTGTACAAAGCCCTGATCTGAATTTACAGGGTGCAAATTCCTGCAACCAAAGAGAGGATTTATCTATAATTTTAATCTGTAAGTGGGAGGATTTATCTATAATTTTAATCTGTAAGTGGGAGCTTTTCATTCTCTATTGAACTTGTAGTAGATTCCATCCTTAACAAGCAGATCCTTTACATTTTCCCACAGAGTTTATGTGGGTTTCACATGGGCTTCATTGAAAAATCCATCAACTTTACAAAGAGATATAAACCCACATATGCAAAAGACAAAAGGAAGCAGCAAAAGTCTTAGAAGTCATTTCCACTTTAACAAGAAAAAAACCTTTTTATCTTCCTATTGTTGCTTAGTTAGGCATTTTCTAGCCTTCCAGCTTAACTTAACCATATTCTGGCCATTTGGAGCAAACTTTTATTATTTTATTGTCCTTCCTACTTTACAGTAACTTATACTTCCTTTACGGTTCCCCTGAAAGTCCATTCTTTGTGGACATTTTTCTGAAACTATTAATCCTACCTTCTATTAAGTACTTATTTTAAACTTTGCCCAGTAATATTCTGTATATAAATTACCTACATGTAAATCACATGTATACAGAGATGTCATAGTAAAATTAATGACATAAACTAGTGCCTTCTGTTGAGTAATGTATATGTAGTTTTTTTGTCTTGACTGTGGTTACTCCATAGTACAGCTCTTTATATTTTCTAAGAAATCCCGTTCCTTCATGTAAAAAGCTTTGTCTGCAAGTTCCATGTGTTTGATTCTGCCTGATTCCTATTCAGACCATCCATTTGGGTCCTTCTTGACACTATATGTCCTTTGTATCCTATAGGCTGCTGCTCCTTAGGATGGCTTTCCTGATTAATCCCACTTCAAAAAAACATTTCTATTAAGTCTCCTTTAGCACTTACTGTTGTTATCTAGTGAATAAGACTTGTCTGGGTTAAAGTGTTTAATTGTTCTTTTGAATTGTTGAATATCCAACTTTCTTCTAGCTCTCAAATTCCATAAAGTTTCCATGATGTGTTCATTCACAGGTATATGGAGATACCTCCACAGACTTCTTCTTTTTGTACTTTTAAATGAAGCTTTGCACACAGCAGGCATACAGTAAGTGCTTAAGAACTAGCTTCTTCACATGAAGGAAGCTACAGAAGACAGGCTTCAGCATGCAAGATTAGGTTGAACATAAGAGATAAATTCCCTGATAATAAAGTTGATTAACGGTGAGAACATGATTTTGAAGAATGATGATTGTATTTTCTGGAGAACTCCACAGAGAAAAAAATAATCTGTCTTGGATGGAGTCAGGCCACTAGACTAGAAGATACTCTGACATTTTATCTGGCTCCAGGATTTTATTAAAATCTTCAGTGATTCTACTTTCATAACATGTTTCTGATAAGAGGTTTCTCCTATATAGTGTGTATAATACATGTAATATATAATAAATATATAAAATATATATAATACATATTCTGTTCAAATGCTAAGCAAAAAATAGTATAGGTGAGCCTAAATTATTTTTGTACTGATAGATTTTGAGTAATTAAATGGAGGAGTCACCTATTTCTATAATATATATTTGTCTAGTACTATTGAATAGATTTTTTTCTATTTGCTTGATTTCTTCAAATATTCAAGGAAAAATAAATTTTAAAATATTCCTTTTCCTGTGTAGCAAGTGACAGTAATTCTATCAGAGATACAGAAATTCCATTCTTTCTCCATCTTAAGAATTAAATTTCTCATTTCTACAAAATGAGAAAAGCCGAAGAGTGGATCTAATCATTTCTCTACAACTTACACCTTCTACTTGTGGCCATCAGTATTTATGCCTACTTGCATATTTCTTATGAGCTTTAATTTTTTTCCTTTCTACTTCATTTGTTTTTGGTTGTTTTAATATAGTTTCCAATTACAGAAATGGAGTTTCTGGGGAGAAGAAAAAATTTTAACTGCCAGTGAGATGAGACTCGGTGGCTTTAGTTTCCTCAAGAGCCGTTGTTTTTCTACTATTCCTGTTAAGAAAATAGGGTAAAAGTTGATACTTCAGATTTTGGGGCATGTGAAAATGTAATTAAGAAACCTGTTCAGCGTAATTGATGCAAATTTTCTAAGTAAGAGTTTAGAATATAAATCTGTATAGAACATAAATCTTAGACTATGGAAAATTGCCCCTCTTAACTAGAAATAGTAAATGAGTATATCTAGGCTATCTTCAACAACCATTTATTAGTAAACAAATACTTTTGAATAAATAGTCATTAAAAATTACTTTGTGATAGGATTTGTCTGACTCGTAGCAAAGATGTAGTAGGGGCACTAGGGTATCCTCCCAAACATAACTGTAATGTAATCACAGCCTAACCCACCAAAGACACTTACATATTTTCTTAGAATTTGGTGTTGATGTTGCATGGCCCAGGATATTGTTATTCCAACTCTGTGTGATAGAAAAACAGCAGGTCTGAAATAAAATGGCCTAGAAAAGTGCTCAGAAGATAATGTGTCTAGATTCATATTACATCTTTCCAGTTATTCAAAGTAACAAATGTATCCAGTCTCTTGGATGTTGCTGCTCCCCTCTCAAGTGCCACCAGTTCCTTGATGCTGTTGTCATATAAAATATCATCTGCCTCTTCTGGACTACTTTTATAAGCAACCTGGTGAGTACGGATGCCTTTCTTGAAAAAAATGATAAAATAACATAGAGAGTTGAATAAAGTGGAACAGATAAAGAAACAATCATTATTAAGGCTCTATTACTATTGTACTTGGTAATGTAACATTTTTGCTAAGAACCAGAACTGTTGGCAGAGAACTTCATGTGTCTTCCACAGAACAGTTTCCTTCCTACAGATGGATTTTATTCCCTGGACTAAAATTTGTGTGTGTGTGTGTGTGTGTGTGTGTGTGTGCGCACGCACGTGCACACACACACATACATGCACACATGGTGTGTGTATATACCCACACACACACATGCTAGTGCTGAAGGTTTATGAGTTCACATATTATTAAATAATGAAAGATCATGAATGGAAGCCCTTCAGGATTTTTCCCAGGCAAATACACTTTTTATTATACAAACAAATGCAAGAGGAACCAAAGAAGCTGATATTTACTACCACCTTAAAATCTGCATCCTCCAATAACATCAGTCCACTTAATACTCTACCTATGTCTCTAGGACCACCTATAAACATATAAAGTAATTTGTATGTGCTTCCCTTTGTATCTCTTAGAGAAGTGGCTCATGAGCAGTGAGTTTATAAACAAACAAAAGGAAAAAGGACTCAAGCATCAACAGATTTGCTCTGGATACCTGAATTACAAAGAACCCAGATTGAGTCATAAAGAAAGATAAAACATAGTCTGGGAGACACCCCCCCACCCCACCCCACTCCCGGCTTGTAGCTTACTGGTAGTACGCAGCCTATTAGCAACTAAGCCAAAGAATTTTCACAGAGATATTTCCTGAAGCACTGAAAATAAACTAATGTTTATTTTTCAAGGGACAATCAAGCAGTCAATTTTTTAAACAAACATTTCTATGGGTTCCTTCTCTCCCTCCCCTGCATTCTTTTCAATAAAAATTTTGTATTTTTCTGTCGATAACTTTTTAGAAAATATATTAATATAGCTGTAACTTGTTCTGTTTAGGATCTTCTCAGTTTCAATTTTTATTTATTTGGGGGTAAGGGTTTGCAGATGGGAGAGAAATGCTTAGGAAAAATCCTTTTGGAATTGAAACACTTTCATTTGAATATTTCCTCGATCATTGATCTTCCATGCAGGGCTCCATTTATCACTTTAGACAGCCCTGCTTTTGGTTTTGTTTCTTAATATGTTACCAGAGGCTTGTCCTACGATATGCAAATTGGTTATTTTAGCATAAGCTCTCCTTTGTTCATCTGTTATCAATTATTCTATCACCATCTACCCAAGGCCAGGTGCTATGGATTATAACAAATGAGATAAAATCTCACCACCCACAAGGTACTTACAGTCTAGGTGGAAAGATACATCATGTATACACACAAAAGAATTAGCACTGTAGTGCATTATTAAACACCAGCTTAAATTGATATTGTAACACACTCCATTGTGTGTTGTAGGAAATTGAGATGAAACTAATGTTTGATAATGACAACCAGGAAAAATATAAAAATCGGGGAGGCTTTAAGAAGCAAAATGTTAGTGCGACTGGCTGGCCTAGGCTGGGCCTGAAGGTAGACCAAAGAGATTATGATTAAAGAGGTTGAGAGTTTAACAATAGCATTAGGAAAATGACCAAGATAAAAAAAAAATAATAAAATGAATATTTAGTTGCAATTTACTAGCATAGCATCAACCCATTTTTTCATTGTATACTTGAAAATTTTGTATATGTAATAGAAAAAGCATGTTTTCATAATTCAAAAACATGATAATTTTTATGGGTGATGGCTGAAGAAAGCTGCAGAAAGCACCTTCGTGTTGTTCCTTGTGAGCTGCTGCTGATGGAAAAGGTAAATCCTTATTTGCTCGTATCCATTGGAGTTGCTTCTTTAAAAGTGCTTTTAAAAAAAACAAAGCTCTTGATAAAAAAAATCTTTGTTTAGTGACCGTGATTAAGACTAGAGGGAAAGATAATCTTTTCAGATAGGAAAATAAGAAGATAAAGATAAATTTATTTTTAGAGGAGAAATCTACTTTCTGGGTAATTAAAGTATTCCTATCTGATGAGGAGCTGAGTGTAACAATTTGTGGGTCTTATGATAATCTGATTTGTCTTATTTTAATAATGAAAAAAGGAAGTGAGCTGAACTGGTTATTGAAGTGATGAGAGGCTCAGGAGAGAAAACTCAGAAGCAAGTAGGTGGAGGGAGCCTGTGGGAGCAGTTGACATCCAAGTGGGAGAAGACACGCAAGGGCTGGAGGTGGGTTTTGTGGAAGATGTATTTTCCAGTTGCTTTTAGAACACCAAAAGCTTAACTTGAAGATGCAAGATATTTGTCAACATTATCTGAAGTGCTGGAGGCAAATGTTCTAACATATTTGTTTTCTTACAATTAAAGCTAAGTTGACATGTTGGAAAGATGGTCTTCAAAGATATTCAGAGGCTGCTAAATTTTTGTCAATAATTAGCCTTCACTTTGTTTTATAGACAAGGAAGTCATTTTTTTTTTTTCTCTCCTCACTTTGCCAAGTACAGATTTTCACTTTTAAATTTCCTCATTCTGGTATTCATGTGTGCGCATTTCAAACCTACTCTTTGCCCTCAGCCACCATGTGTAGTATTGCATTTATGCATTCAACTTCTTACTCAAGTGATGCTATTTTTTTTCTGCCTCAGCCTGACAGCCACTAATAATAACACATGAGGACAGTCAGACAAAATGAAGACAAATGCTGCTTGTCGCAGCAGAATCATAATGTCCTCAGACTCAGTAAAGACAGTCTAACTGTATGTGGATGCTCTTTATAGCTTATTTAGACCTGTGGTTTTTCCCTGTGGTTTTTTTTTTAAAGCACAAACATTGTGCAGAAATACATTAAGGCAACATATGGGTCCGTTAGTTAGCCAAAACAATGTGGAACCATGGAGAATAGAGATTGCAAAGCACAGATGGATAGTGTAAAAAATTCATGAGTGGCATAACAGATCTAAAAGGTAAATTTTAGTCAAAATTTAAGTGGAAAGCCTAGGAAATACTTAAGAATTTGGCTTTATGAGGTTTTTCAAATCACACAAGATGAAACATTGTGAATAGTCCGCAGATTTGTTTATGCCATAATGTGAAAATCAGAGCTCATCATTCAACAATAATTATGTCTGTATAGATTCATGCCATCAGAAGTAGATTGCTGATAAACAATAGCGCTTTGCTTCTATTTGATGTAAACCTGCAGTATTAAATATCCATATTATTTCCAGCTCAATATTAGAAAGTGTCAGTCATTGTGACAAGCCAGTCCTCTGTGTGGCCAAATGCTGTTGTATAACCAGATTTTCATGCTATATTACTTTGTTGTTAAAATTGAGTCCTAAGCAGTAAATTGGCAAATCATTTCCCCCTCTTTTATATTTTGGTTCTTTTAACCAAAACTAAAGCCTCAAGGAGAAACTGGATTTGTACATGATCACGATGCACTCTGAATTTTATAGAACACTTGTCTTTTGAAGTTGTCACTGTAGCTCATCACTGTTGTTAGGAAACTAAAAAATGAATTTTGATTCAGTTATCTGAGACTAGACCAATAAAAGAATGCCTCCCATGCTCACCATAGCAAACATCATTCTCAAAATTTTCTTATGAACCATTCCTAGACAAAAAGAGTTTGGCCCAGTGAAATAAAATAATATGGTTCCTAAATTTCCAAAGAGTGGAAGGGGAGAAAGACGGAAGAGAAGGAAATTATTCTACATATCTAGATCCCTAATTGCCTTAAGTGTACCTTCTAAACTGAAGTAACTTATAAAAAGACCATTAAGCTCTAACCATACAAGCTTTTGATGTCAAGTTGAGAACCATGCTATGTGAAAACTAAAATTTTTTCCATGTTTTTGCTAGAAGGACAAAGCAGAGTACACAATTTGGTTTATAAATGTTTAGGTGATATTAAAAGTAATCTGTTGCTTTAAAACCTTAAATATTATGTAGGGTTGTACTGAATTTATCTTTTATAGTTAGTAAAACAATCAATGAAGAAACTTACAGAGGTCTCCATGGTAGGTTAGTAAGACACTAGTGTATTATTTAAACAACCAGAAAATATTTGACCCTAAGAAAGATAAGTAGATTGAAAACAGACACTGTAAACTAAAAGTAAATTAAATAACTTATTGAAATGCCTTGGTTTTCAATTTTTAGTTTTTTAAAGAGATAATATGAAATGGGTAGGTTTAGTAGTGGGCTTTTCATTTTTGGCCCTACTGCCACTGTTGGGACCTTGAGACAGCATTTTGAACTTTCTGATAGTTGTCCTAATAGCTCTTTTGGGCAGTTTTTGGTATCCTTAGTGAATTAAAGTTTGCCTTAGTGAACCCACTGAGCAGTGGCCAAGACTAATTCTCAGCTCTGTATGACATTTCACACATTGTCAGTTCTTAGTAAGTGTTATATGATAACATTTTGAGATCCTCATCTGAGAGTTGATGGGGAAATATCAAATAGTATATGTGAGGTTTGCCAAGTAAAATTGAGCCAAATTCAAAAGTAAGTTGTAGAGGAGAATAAAGATGACCATACTTTATCTCCTATAAATGAAATATTTGTTCCCAACACTTCACATAGAGCTGTGAAAAAGACTACAAACAAGGGGGAAGAAAGATAAATTTTCAGGTATAAAGGGTGAAAGAACTATATTCCTTCCTTATTGATTATTGATTATATTCCTTCCTTATTGATTATAACTATGGAGATTTTAAGAAGGATATGGGAAATGTCAGATATGTTAGTAATGCATATATGTGTACACACACACACAAACACACACACGCCCTTTTTATGAGCTGCATGGGAAAACTCCTTTTTGTTCATTTCTGTATCTATCCCAAGAACCCAGAACACCTGTTAGCACAGACTTCAGTATGCCTTTGTTGAATTAATTAATTTCTGAAGAACATAAATTTACCTAAGTTACAATTATTCTCTGAAAAATTGTAGATCTTTTGGCCTTTCTTTAAAAGTGTTAGTTTGGTTAATACTTAACAAATGAGATTGCTGCAAATGAGCACATTTTAGGAACATGCTATCCAGGGTGGATAAAGGGAAATGCAATAGGGGACTATAAAGACTTTATCTTTGTTCCCTTCATACAGGATTCCATAGCACTTAGGACAATTGGTTTATTCAGAATAGAATGTATGCTGGATTGGTGGGAGACTCCTGGCACTAGCATATCAGGTAGAAACATACTAAAGTTGTTTTAGAATAACTGAAAGTAGTCCATGATATTCCTTCCTCCTATATTTGTGTGATATGAGGAACAAAAACATTGGACCTTTCAAAGGTAGGAAAAAACTTTACACTAGCAGTTTGGTGGGCAAGTGGGGTTACCTGAAGAAGTCAGGAATGACAAATTCAGACCTAGGTAACTGGAGATCTAGAAAGGCATCAATAGCTTATTGGTAGTTAAAACTGTTGAATATTTTCTTTTAACAATAGTTATTCTGCCATTTTATGGTATTCATATTACTTGATTTAATTTTTCTTAATTTAAATACTATTACTAGATTCATTCCAAGGAGTTGTAGTATATAATTGGTTGCATTTTACTTTGTCTTTCAATACAACAACTTTCTCTAGAAATAACTTGCCAAAGTCTTTTAAAGCAGAATCACTAGCAGGAAGTGAATAGTGTTTTACATATCCAACTGTGGTCTGTCTCAGAGTAGGAAATATACATGTAAATATGCACTTTGTTCATGTCACAAACCAAAAATATTAATGTATATATTGAATTTTAAGGCAACATTGAAAACAACACAAAGGTATTTTAATTCACCAAACATAATTTAAGCACCTGTTGTATGTGAGGCACTGGAAAGATTCAGTGGAAACAAGTAGGTGAGCTTTTCAAAGGTAAGACTGGACTTCAAACCAGTAATTATAGATATAGTTACTGAATGTAAGAGAAGGATGCTGTGGAAGTTTATAGTGGAGCAAATTAATTTAGAACAAAGGCAGATAAAAAAGAATGATACATTTAAGAAATTTGTAATGCTTCATATTTTAGCTAAAAAGTTCTTATAGAATTATGGGGTAGAATATGGTCAAGTGATGCTAAGGAAGTTAGAGATTTAGAGTGGTGAAAGAGATTGGATAGAATATAGTAAGATAATAGATAGATATAGTAAGATAAGAAGTTCTAGTGTTGTAGATTGTAAGGTCAACTACAGTTTATTTTATTTCAAAATTGTTAGATGAGAGAGATTTGAAACTTCCCAACAAAGAACTGACAGATGCTTGAGGAGATGGAAACGCTGTTTGCCTTGGTTTGATTTTTGGACACTACTTCTATGTATTAATCTACTGTAACCCATAAATGTATGCTATTATGTGTCAATGGAAATTATAAAAAGAAAGTTATGATTAGTGTTAGAGAGTGATTTAGCAAAAAGCCACCTTCCTCTTCGTTTCTGTAACTGAATAACTAGTATGAATCAAATGCCATTCACATGTCAAACTTAGTGCTCAACTCTGGTGAACAAAAAAGGAACATAGTTCCCATGAAGGGGACAAAGCATTCATTAAACTATCATACATGAAAATAAAATGCTACTGTAACAAGTGCTGCCAAGGAGAGTGCCATGGTGCCACATGAGTCTGGGTTGACTTGTCTGGTTTGGAAAGTAAGGTTTCCTTTGAGAAAGTGATAACCAGAACTAAAATCTAAAGGATGAATGAGAGTTTACTGGGAGCCCAGCAAGGTGCAGTCCTAGGCAAAGCACATAGCGTGTGCAAGGTGCTTATGACAGGTGGAAACATGGCAGGAATGAAAGGCTCATCAGAAAGCAAAGTGTCTGTGGTGAGAGAAAAAGGAAAAAGACTAGAGGCTTAGAAGAGGACACTCATAGGCTACGTTCTGATTCCAGACTAAGGACAGAAATAGTAGTTGTAGCTATTTTGCCTGTAGTCAGAGAAAATATTAGATGAGAGCAATTCTTGAGGTTAGGGAAGTAGGTTAGAAGCTTGCAATTAGTTATCTAGGCAACGCCTGATGGCCCCCATCGTCCCGGGAATGAGTAAGCAGCAGAAAAGAGACATTTCACAAATATAATTTATGATTGATTGCAAACAAGAAAATAAAAGAGAGGATAAGGTCATGGAAGGTGCCCATGTTCTCAGACAAGCAATTTAAGGATGGTATAGAGAGTGTGGGAAGAAGAGGAAGAGGAGGTATGAGAAGTGGGTGGGAATAATGAATTCAGTTGGGGTTGTGTTGAGTTTGAGGTATCTAAGACATGAGGTGGATGAGAAAATACTTGTACCAGAACCTTGTTGCTTACAAATAGGATCGGTGAAGAGGCACTCAAGTAGGAATCACAAAAATGGAGATGAAACTGAAGGAACTCAGAGTCTGGGTCAGATGAAGGACCTGTTTATTAAAATAGAGAGAGACAGAGACAGAAGCAGAAAAAGAATGAGAGCAAGAGAGAGAGCGAGAGAGCGCGCTGATTTCTGACTTCTGAAAGATGCCAGCACTGAAGGACTGATCAGGGTGAGACTTAATAAAGATTTAGGAAGAAAACCAGAAGATAGTTAGCCATTGCCACGGAAGCCAAGAGAAAGAATATACACATGTTTTCAAAAAATGAGCAGATAAACAGTGTCAAATGCTGTGAGAAATCAAGTGGACCTGAAAATATCTATTATAATCAACAAGATTATGGTGAGACCATAGTAAGACTACTTTCCATAGAGTGAAAAGAATGTAGGGCCCTGGAATGGAGTCAGGGGCCAGTAGGATATAAGAAAAAAGAAGACACTTGTCATTCAAGGAGGTTTTATTTAAATGAATATGGGAGATAGGTATCTATCTATAAGACATAATGGATTGAAAAGGGATGTTTTTAGATGTCTGGGCATTGATGAAATACTTGTTTTTGATTGCAAGTAACAGAATACCTACTAGTAGCCTCATTAAATGTTTTTATTTCAAATAAGAATCTTAGAGATAAGCAGACATGAGGTTGTTGCAGTAGCTCAAAAATATACTCAAGCCAGGCTCTCACTGTATCTCTGCTTTTATAACATTTTGGTGCATATGGATGCCAACAGTTGCTTCATTTCATGTCATCCTATTCAGAGCAAAAACTAGGAAGATGATCCTTATTCTCCCTTTCCATAAGGGTAAACTTACTTCCTAAATTTTTCTTCATCCCCTACTTCTTCAAGCTTTTTCTTCTGCCTTCTTGGCCAGTACTGAGTTATTTGCCCATTTCTAAATCACTCATAAGTAAAGGAGTGATCAAGAAGGCATTAGAAATCAGGCATCAAGTATAATTTAGAATAGTATAATTTCAGAGGGACGTCTTTGAAGTTATTACCCTGTGGAAAGTTCTTAGAAATGAAAATTCTTAAGTTTCATTCTCTAGTCATATTGAATCAAAAACTCTAGGGTGGGCCCTAGAAGTCTAGGCAATTCTGATGCATGTGCAAGCTTGGGAACCACCGGTTTAGACTAGTCAAGGCATCCTCTAATGCTAGGAGAAGACCCATTTTACTGAGTTTATTGTGTTTTTTTTATTTTAAAAAAATAGGACATGGCTATGGGAAAAACTGGAAAAGTGTCTTCTTCTGTCTTTGACTGTATTTCACCAGCTAGAATAACAAGCCAGTGAACAGAGAAAATGAAGATAAAGAAAGGGTCTAACTGAGAAAGATGAGAGTGGAGGACAGACACAAACTCAAAGGAGGGGTCAGCCTTTTCCAAGAGGATTCTGCCTCAGTGCTAAGAAGAGATCCTGGAGGAAAGGATAGAGTCCAGTGGTGGTTGGATAGAGTAGGGAGGATGGGTGGGCTCTCTTACCAGTCACTGAGGGTTAACAGTCCTCTGCTGAGAGAGAGAAGGTGGGTGGATGGAAGATCTGAGAAGTAGAAGGTTGCAATATGGAGAATGAGAGCTTGCCGACTTGGAATACTGATTGTGTGTGTAGTTTGGGGAGGCCTGATTTCAGAGTATGATACCTGCCTAGGTACAGGTTGTGTGGCAGGGATGGAGGTTTAGAGCTCCAAGAGGGACTGATTTCTCTAGAGCTGAGGCTTCTCTGGAGGGTATGATAAAGGTCATGGCAAAAATAGTGTGGAGACTGTTAAGGAGAGACTGAAGTGATGAGTCATGGTTCATGAAAACCAGAGAGGGTTGGTCTGTGAGCCCAAAATGTCAAAATGGTGTCATCATCTTCTTTGAACATTCGCCAAGAACCATTCTTAAAAAAGAGGATCAACTATTTTCACCTTTAAAATAAGGAAATTAAAGTGTCATTTGCAATACAAATTCCTTTCTGTCAGGTAAGTTTGAGATTTGTCATATTTGCAAAGAATTATGACAGATTTTTCCCTATCACTCAATTATAAGACATTATGCAGGAAAGTAAGCCAGAGGTTTTAATTTGGCTTGCCTTGACTGCTTCTTGACCTGTTCTATTTTTCTTTACTGAAGAATAATACTTTTTGCAGATATGGTTTTATATGCTTTGCACAAATCTTAAGTCTTTTGTTTAATGTAAGGTGAAAAACTGCTTTATACCCAGGTAGATATATTATTTCCTTACCATAACAGAGGGGTGGTTGTAATTTCCTAATGCACTTGACAATATGTGAGATACTTATATACTATTTTTATGAAAACCATCTCCTAATATCTATGAAAGAGTCATTTGGGAAGGTGGCACTCTGCTTCCTTATCTGCATGTAGAGTAACTACCACACATCTCAACCCTTGCCCATGCTGAACCTGGTGCCTGTTTATGTCTGCCATCTGACACGTTCTTTCCTGGGTTCTAAGGATAGACCAACTGTAATTTTGTGACTAGCAAGTAATTAGGTTCTTGAGTGTCTTGCTACAAACATCACATAAAGTAAATTTCACAATCATAAGTTAGTAATGTTCTATAAAATCCTATGCCTGTTAATAAAATAGGTCACCTTTTTTGGTAGTTTTGTTGATGATAGATGCCATCATCCATAGTGGATGGGA
The DNA here is from genome assembly GCA_004027295.1 of Dolichotis patagonum. Classification (NCBI taxonomy): domain Eukaryota; kingdom Metazoa; phylum Chordata; class Mammalia; order Rodentia; family Caviidae; genus Dolichotis; species Dolichotis patagonum. The sequence goes on from PVJX010001667.1 coordinate 39,487, forward strand.
GAAATGCAAGTTACAGTAATTTAATTATTAACTTATAGAAACAGTAGCTGTTTAAAGTTTATCATTAGTTGAGCCAGTCGTCACCAATTTCACTGGGATCTATTCATAGTTGCTATGAATGTTTAGACATCCACGGGTATTATAACACTTGCAGGAGTACTTTGGGTGTAGTTTGTGTCTCAAATAAACTTCATTGAATAGTAAGATGCAATGCTGTATACTCAAGTCTTATACATGATAGGTCAGAAAGCCTTCCAAAGAGGCTGTTCATCATAGGAAGTGTTACCTCTTGAGAGGGAGTATGATGACCTGGGAAAGTGCATGGATATTAAGGTTAGACAGACCAGGATTCAATTCCCCGATTCTACCACTTGCTATGTGCCTATCAATAACTTTTTAAAGTTATCTAAGTTTTAGTGTTCTTGATTTATAAAATAAGGATACTACTACTTTAATATATATTTGGTAGTATAGGGGTTGATAAAATATTTAATAAAAAGTTAGCACAATGCCTGGCACATAGAGAGTACTTGATAAATCTTAGCTGTTCTCAACAACTATAATTAGTTCTTAAAATCTGCATACAAATGTGTGTATATGTATATACATCCTTACCTGTGTTTGCTGGTGCTGAACTCAAAGTAGTGTAAATTATAAGGTTGCTAATGTTGAGCATTAATGTTTGTTATAGATTAAAACATGAGAATCTTATCTCCTTTAGCAACCCATTTAATCTAGTTGATTAGGAAATGTTCCCTTATGAAAATAATATGTTCACATTTTAAGTAGGTATTTACAGGTGTTTAGTAACATTGATCACAAGGCCAATTTTTAGGCTAATGATGGACTTAAGACCATTTGTGAACATAAATGGTACTAACTGTGTGGGAAAAAAGGTTCTTTCTTAAATCCTCCGGGCATTATGATCATCACTATTTCATATGAGATGAGCAGTCTTCTTCTCTAGGGAGTATCACTGGCTGCAGTATTTTAAAGTATTAAAGTCCATCAGTTTTCACACAGGAAATTCTGACTCCATAATACAGTATAGTCAGCTTTATAAGGAGTTTCTTCTGTATTTTTAAAGGAACATTAGTAAAACCTAGGGCCTATTTAGAAGGAAACCAAGTTCAGGAGAAGGCTGGAAATCTGTTGTCTTTTGTGTTGGAGAAACTAGGCATTTGAGCTAGAGAGGGGAACAAGAGGAAACTGAGATGTACGAGCAATCCTCAGATAAGTTGGACATGTGAAAGAGGACAAAATTGCCACCCTGGTATTTGCTGAAAAAAACTAAAAATAAATAAGTATAGGTGAAATATGCCACAGTTTTGTATTATTCAAATTAACTAGCACCTAAGAATCTCATGTATTAGTAAGCTGACTTTCCTTCCCAAGTTGTGGTAGTTTGTTAGGGGCAGAATCAAACTTTAGATATTCTGATTTAAATCTAAGATATTCTTCACCTTATTCTATGTCTTTGACATTTCATGAAATTTAGTTTGGCTGCTTAGAAACCTGTACTGTTGAGTCTAAGTGCAAGAATTCAGTTCTCTGTGGACAAATTTGTTTTATTCAGTTCTAGAACCACATGAGACACTATTCTTAGCTATGTATCTTCCAGTTAAGGCTGTTGATTAAACAGGAGACAGAGCCTGAATGGAATTCTCATTACTAATGAAAGAAAAGTTAAGAATATTTCCTTTTGGCCATTTTTCAATGATGTCATCCTTGTACAAGAGGGACAGTATTCTGATTTTGGATAAAAAGTGAAAATTTTCCCAGTAGCACCATATTCCTGGATGTAATGTGATCTCTGCACAAGTGTAAGTTTAGAAACTTACAATTAAATCAATAGAACTAAAATGATGCATTTTGAAATTTCATTGTAGGAGTCAAAGCAAATAAAAAGAGATTCTTTGAAAAGAATGAATTTAATTGGGGACAAATATCACAAAGGGATGCATGTGGGAAACTTAGTAAAGATAAATAGGTAGGTTACTTAAGTTGCTTTGAGACAATTGTACTTGGCTGTGAGGTTCAGTGGCAAGGGTGGTGTCAGCCCAGGGCTGAAGAGGCTGCTACCGGGCAAATGTCCTTGCCTCACAGAACTATTTTTAACATAAAGTTGTGAGGGCCTGTGTAGAAAGTTATTGTTCTGGCGGGGTCTCTTGTCACAGTTCTTGCTATCAGACATTCATGAATAAGATCCCTTCCTATATCACCTTCCACCTTTACTTATTTTGCTAGCATTTGACATAGATGACTCCATTTTTACTTTGGTAACTTACGTGATAGTGATGATTTGCAGTCCCTGCTCCCTGCTTTAGGGAATTTGTTCCTAGTTATGTGCTTCTCCATGTTTCTATGCAGAAAATTGTAAAGCTAAAATTTTCTTCCCTATTTCAAATGCCCTTAGGGACTGAATCAAGTGTCTGAGAACAGAATGAAGGTCAGTGTTCTCTGCATAGAAATGGCTCATCTGGTCAGTGTGGGTGTAATCCCTTCACCATTTAGATATAGGGGATTGTTGCCAGTGTCATTTATAGAGCTGTTGGTTTAGAAAATTGCAATGTAAACTGAGTGGGTATTGTGAAAACCACAAACATAAACTTGTCAAGGAAATGAAGCTTGATCAAGATTGTAAAAGAAGTTGTTATAGCTGTCACATGCTCATACCAACCGAGAGCCCAAAAGCCAGTGGTAAAAGATGAAATGCAAATGTAGTTTCTTGCCTTTGTTCCTTCTCCTTTCCTTTTAAGGAAAGAAGAATAAAATATTTTCTAGGAGTAGAAAATAACTCACCAGGTTATACTTGTGACTTACAATACTGTAATTTGCCAGTGATCACACAGGGTACTCCTTGAGTCCTTGGGTGGTGCTCAGGGAGTCACCTTTTAGAAATTTGTTCAGATTCTTTACATCCACATGATTATCCACATGATTGTCCAACCTTTTGGCTTGCCTGGGCTGCACTGAAGAGGAGTTATCTTAAGCTAAATATGCGATATATAATATAGGTAATAGATGTACATATTAAAACCTCCTTGGCTTTTGATATTTTTATTATGACATTAAAAGAAAAGATGACAAGCAGGCCATGGGTTGGACACACCTCCATGGGAGCTCTAGCAGAGCACAAGTCGTGGCATGGTTCCAGCAGGATTCTGTGGTATCTGCTTCCCCACCACACTCCCATTCCTGGGAGTTCTGCACTGTGACAAGGAAGTGTTTCCTAGCCCAGTGGGTTGCAATCACTGATTTGTTGGCACTTTGATGTTATTCCAAAGACAGGAGTCAGGCAATGGAATTGGCATCAGATTTCTTCAGACATCAAGGTGAGCACGCAGGGAAAGTTGTAGACTTACATTTGATTTCCACATCCATCTTCTCCCTGCAAATTAAATTATTAATTTTCCCACATGCCTTCTTGTTTAATGAGAGGAATGGTGGCCTTTATCTGTACATGCATGCAAACAAAGCATCACAGCAGGAGCTCCTGAACTACCCAGACAAGCTGAGGGGTTAAGCAGTCAGATGCAAGTATGTTGGTACAGTCTGTGTCATTTTCAAAAGTCTGACTTGCTGTTGGCATCATAAACATGGGTGGATGGAGGCTCCAGTGCACCTCCCCAAACACATATCCAAAGATGAAAGCTCATTTTATGAATACAAAGGAAAGATCAAAAGAAGAAAAAATAATGGCATTGAAAATGCACATGAGAAATGCAACATTATAATACGATTGTTTTTCTAGGTTCCATTAGAGTGGTGCTATTTTCTGAGACAGTACAGTGTTGGTTGATTACTTTTCCATGTTTAAGATAATAAATACACCAACATGATTTTGTATTTGTTACAATATGAGTTCTACAAATCTGGCTTTTCCAACTCTTAACAGAAATAGCTTACTAAATGTGAGTGTTAGTATTTTCTGATTGCTGGTGTCTTGGAATACAGTGCCTAGTTCTTATGTGACGAAAGTACTGCATATACCCATGTAGATTATTATCAGAAGTATTTTAAACATGAAAAATTTGCATACCAGCTTTAGTTTATATAAAAACCACTAAACATTTTTTTGTTTTATTTCATGTTATTTGAATATTGGTATTGCTGCCAACTCTGGAGTAATGTCATTCCTATATCTTTATTCTAGAGTATTGAGTTTATGACTACATGACATGAGCACATTTCACTGTTGTGATTACAAAGGATTTTAGATTGTTATTTTAAAGATTTGTTACCACTTACCTTTGCTTTATAAATGTCAGTATATTCTTTGACGATCTAAGGTTCATCTTTCTCAACAAGTAGCAGTGATGTATCCATTTATTAAAATTAAATGTAAACTTTAAGGTTGAGTAGAACAAGCTGTTTGTGATACCTTAAAAATTGTCACTCAATCCCAGATGAAGAATATGATGGCTTCTATTGATCCCAGTGATAACCCCTACTTATTAGTTAGTCCAATGAAAAAAACACATTATTCTGACTTGTTACACAGTCTCACCTTCCTTTTTAAAAATATCATTAACAATTCTTATGAAACGTAGTGACCCATTTGATCATGTAGCATTTTTCATCTCACTTACTCATTCACAATATGGTATATAATGTATCATTTTATGTTCTAGAATCTATATATTTATTTGCTTGAATAGTAAGGGAATAAAAATATCTATATAAAGAGAAAAATTACTTTAAAAATTCTTATTTAGTATATTTAAATAATTTATAAAGAAAAAATAGCACAGAAATTCTGACCGCTACCCAATTTAGACAAAAGGATACAGTCTCTCAAGATCAACTATAGTTTCTGAGAAAGAGGAAATAGTGTTTACTACCTTTTTACTAGCAGTATCTTCTTTTGGGAAAAATTGGCTTGCCTTTAATATTGCTGTACATTTGGTTTTTGTTGCTATGTAAACACAATTAAATGTACATCTATTTATACAGCTTGTGGGCACTTACTAGCTGGTTTTGCTTGCATTTCATTAAAGAATATTTGGCCTTAATCACTTTATATTTTCACAGAGTAAGTATTATGAACATTTCCTGCTTATTCTCTTGTAAATATGTGAAATTAAAAGCTCTAGGAAAATGGATTGTAAGACCATTGGCTGGCTTGGAATAAACCTTTGCTAAATCTCAAAATAGTTTATTAAAACTACCATGTTGGCTCCGCTTTGAACTGTGGCCTCATTTGTCATGTTCTGTTTCAGAGGAGCCCTCTGCTGGACAGCTCTGCATGATATCACATGCACACACATATTTATATATGATTTATAGGCTATAGTTAATATAACCCAAGAGCCATTTGTGATTGAAACTCTATCGTTGCAAATTGAATGCATCACTGAAACCTGTTTTGTCATCACTTTTTCATATTTAATGAATACACAATTGTCTAAAAATAAAATGTTCATCCTTAAAGTTTACTGTAAATCACTGTACATCAGCATATTCCCACACATGAGATAATCATACTAAATTAGCATTCATTACCAATAATTTTAGTAATGAATTATTCAGCTGATATGCAATTATCTTACACATTTCTAAAGCAATTACTTTATTACATAGGTATTCCATGTCATTGATTTTACTTGTCTGCATGGCATATGTAAATGTAAGGAATTTTTGCATCTACCATACCTTAATGTGCAAGAGGTTTTAAATGTTTATTTGTTCATGTCATCAAGTTGTGAGGGTATATGATTGATATTAACTGCTTTTCAAGAAAACTTGCAGATGTCAGAAAATTGCTATGATAAAATAAAGTAAAAAAACACACAGAAAACCACAATCATGAAATTATAGAAATGGGTTATTTTTCTGTGAAGTTTATCAGAAGGCTCATATCAGAACAATTGTGTTTTAAAGCTGCTGTTATTTTAAAACAAAATAAATAGTAACTTCCAGTTAGAGTCTCATCTGCATTTAGCCTTAGATACAAAACAGCCCAGCAGTGAGGCCTAGGGCTCTCAATGATAACAAACAGCCTGCTATGGTACACATGCCATAGGTTCGCCACCACTGATCTATAGAAACCATATAGTATCAAGAAACAAATGTCATCATTGAAGTATAGAGACTGAGCTCTGCGTTGGTGTCTTTGAAGTATTTCATCTTCAAGAAAGAAGGAGCTAAAACTGTCTTTGAAGCCAGGGATTTAGCTCAGTGGCATAAGTGACTGCCTGGCAAGCACGAGGTCGTGAGTTCGATCCCCAACACCAAATAAATAAATAAATAAAACTCTCTTTGAATGTTACAGTGTGGGCTAATGGCATCTCACATGCCCAGAACAGCAGCCAGATAACTGAGACATGCTTCTGGAATATTTTTTACACATATGAAAGCAAATACTTTATTTCCTAGGGCAGGTTCCTGTTGTTTTTGTTAGCAAGTAGTAGGTGAGGTAGAGGCCTATATTCTTGAACTTTATTTGTATGTAATGAATTAAGTACAGTGACACAGAGTCATGAATAGTATAGTAGGAGTTCTAGACAATATTTTATTCTTGCAAACTTTGGAGAATGACCTGAAAATAGGCCTTTTTTCTCTGAAACATCCTGACAAATGTGAGTCATGAAAATTTTGTTCAGTGCAAGCATTTCATTTAAAAAATATGTTCAAAGTGATAAGAAATTCTTGTTTTAGAACAGCTCAGTAATTTTTGTTAGAAAGCATTTTCATGGTTAAGAATGAAATAGAATGAGGTATGGATGAACTGAAAAGCTTGCTAGATCACTTCCTTTTGTCTGTTAGATTATTCACCCATTAAAATCCACATTCATTAAAATTGATTGCTTTTTGGACAGATTCAAGAAAATGCTGTATACAGTTTTGCAGTTGTTTAGGTATGTGGATGTTTTTATTTTTTTTATAGAAATGTAGAAAAGTACCCAGAATATAGTGTAAGTTGAATGAACTTTTAAAATAATAAAACCATGAATAGATGATTCACTTTCTTAGTGGCAGCCTGAAATATTCTTTGGTACCTGGTGAATTATGACAGATGCTAAGTGAAAAGAAAACTGTCAATACTGAGCCATTGATGCAAATAGTTTAGTCACTATTTGAGTGAGTGAGGAGTGAGATGGGAACCTGTACATAATAGTAGCAACCAAAGTGTTCTCCAAGTCAAGCACAAGTTAGGTGAAGTGATATATATTCACTTACAGATTGAAAATGTTTAAATCACTGGTCCTAATACTTCTGCTAAAGTTTTAAGTACAATATGAATAGAAACACATTAATTTTTAATGTATTCAAAAACATTTATTTAACATCCAATTATATAACCAGTGTTCTGTTGGATGCTCTGAGGGTTACTATGAAGAATAAAACTCATTGTTTGCCTTCAAGGAGCTTATAGTCAATGAAGAAAAAAACAAATTATTGTGATTAATAAGTGCTGGGTGGTGTGGATCAGAGCACTCTGGGATAATATCAGCCTGGGAGGCTTCATGGAAGTTATATATCTTTAATCAGACCTACAGTACAAGCATTAGGGATGTAGATGGGTGCACTGTATTTATAAGGGTTATTCTTATAGGGTGTGCAAAAATATGTATCCATAGTGAAGTCCCATCTTTCATTATACCCATCATTTTATTATAACCATCATCATCTGTGGATGAGGTGACATACTTAACAGAATAAAGCATAGAGAAAAATCTGGTCAAACAAGGTTTGGTAAAAAGCCTTGGTGTTGATGAGCATGGTCAGCCTTAGAGTAAATATTTAGAATTATTATTTTAAATTTTTTAATAAAATGTCTTCTAAAAATAAATTGTTGCCATTGTTTTAACTTTGTATTTCTGAAATGCTTTAGGTTAATCCTGCAACTAAGATTTGAGTTAAAAATTTTGGAATTTATGAAGTCTTATATTTGATACTTTAGGAAGATATATTAATTTGTAAATTAATTTATGTATTTTCCAGCCTAAACATATAAATAATACCATAGCATTCTGGGTTTATGCCACATCAAATGTTCGAGTTCTTCACCACCATTTGTGTTAAATGAACATTAAATATTGACTAATACAGTGTTACATACTTCCAACTTCTAAGCAACGGCTTAGGGAAGCCCTGGGACAACATAAATTGGATTTACATACCCAAGGGTGGAGGTAGGTAAATGAACATGTTTAAAAATTAGTGTGAGTGATTTTATTAACAAACATAATTAAACTTACCGGCCCCAGTATGTCTTATCCCTTTCAATGTATATAATTGACAGTGTGCAGAATGCCACAGTCCCAAGTCTGATAACCATCTGCGTTGTCATCATATGCTTCCACGAAGAGAACGAGTTTGCTCTCTGTTCTTTATTTCACACAGAGCAGGATCCCTGAGGGCTCGCAGATAAGCCAAGATACCTAAATAAGGGGCCACTGTGTGCCAGAGAAGCTACTGGTGCCCCTGACAGTAATTCTGTAATAGATCTAACTAATGTCAGAAGAGAAGGCAGGTACAGTTGTCAGAACCAGATATCCCCTGGCTGATTTCTGCAGATACACTAGTATCAGAATGTCTTCAATTGAGTTTTCTTAGCCAGAAGGAAGGTGTGAAAAGAAAGTTTGAAGAACTCCTTATGGGTATTGTGGACCATCGTGCCAGCAAGCTTGAGGCTACCCAGGGGTTGCATACACCTTGCACCTCTGAGTAAGATGAACTAATCGTAGATACAGCTTCAAGAAATGTTTCAACAGGCACATGCACTTATTTAATCCATATGACTCAGGTAAGGAGGTCAATATGATATATTTTGCATACTTTGAAACTTTTGGAGTTAATGTCTTGAATGTATTAACAGCTTATTCTAGTGATTGTGGCATATGCATGTCAGAGTTTTGGTTCACAAAAGCATTAACTAGAACTACAGATAGATTCCTCCTAAAGCCCCTCCCCAGATCTATTGTCTTCATCTTCTACCACTACATTTAAGATTCTGGAAAAGAAACTGCTGTTTTTACAAAGCAGTGTTTGGAAGCGCTGCCTGCCATTCTGTATCCATGTTCCTCAAAGGTCAGTGCTTGTGTTTAAATTCCCCAGAATATCCAAGCATGGCTGCATATTTTCATCCAATTTACAGCTTTTTCATCAGTGTAAACAATTAGTTTTCCTGAATAAATATGTATATTTGGTTCAGATACCCTTGAGGCTCTCAGGGCAGAATTCAGATGAATAGATGGAAACTGTTCAACTAACTTGCCACTAGTTAGAAATCTGAGAAACGAAGGCGCTGATTTTTTTTTTTAATTAGGGAAACAACTCTTCCTTATTGAAATTCGAGCTGTTATGCCTTTATTTTCTATTGAGATGTTTTCATTTTGAGGCTAGTTCTGGCTCAGGCTAACCCTACATTTTTTGCTTGCTAGTAGGTTTCTCAAATACTTGTTTAAAGTCATCTGATGAGAAGGAAAATATTTACCCAGTAACATCCTCTAGTGGTGATGACAGCTCATGAGCCCTGGGACTGTACTCCATCGTGGCTTATTGGGCAAAGGCGGCTCATGAGTGAGATGATTATTTGTTCTTGTCACTTATTTCTGTTATTCATAGCTATATCAGATGGTTTGATCAGTTTATATTTTGTATTGCATCTTCTAATTAGTTAATCATATTAGTATCTGTTAGAACTGGTTTTTAAAAATTCACAGATATTGGGATTCCTAATAAAGATATTATAGGTATTATTCATCCTGTTACTTTAAATTTGCCTGCCTATTAAAGAAAAAACAGTGCTCAGAAGTTACCTGATATATCTGTGACCATGGAGAAAGTCAGGTTAAGAAGGACATGACTTATAATTGAAACCCGTGGTCCTAAGCTTTTATCCACTTAATAGTTTTCTACCATCTGGATTCTACAGTAGAGTATTCAACGAATCCAATTGACTGTCCCAAATAGAGCAGCCTTTAATCTTCCCACAAGATTGATAAAGAGAAGAGTCCCTTACTGTACTAGAATAAATAGCCCTTCCTTTTGAGAGGGCAACCATGTTTGGATTGAGCTACGTTGAAGGATAGCAGAGAAAGTGGCATAATTTGACTTTAAGGCTATTCACTGACCAAAAATTTTATATATTTGTAATTCACACAAAGTCAAATTGGCATTAAAGCCCCAATACATTCACATAGCTCTGCAAAAATGAAGGCTGCAGCCAGGAACTGTCCTGTCATAGCTGCAGGCATGGCAGGAAAGAGCTGATGTTCAAGGACCAAGAGGGAGAGCAGATCCAGGCCAAAATCTTACATACTTCAAGGATGCCACTATTGTCCCCCCAGACCCTTCCATTCTTCCTACTCTTCATTAAAATACATATTTAATTTTTCAGGAATTTTATAATGAAGATGTAAAGGATTAAAATTAGCTAAAAGGCACTGACATGCTGAAAATACAAGGTAGCACATTTGAGAAATAATACATGTATGTAAATCAAAAGAAGATAGAAATTGTCCTGAAATTTGAAAAAGCACACAACTGATAATGTAATTTCAAGTGGAATTTTTGTTGATTACTTAGCATAAGAAACAACATACATGATAATGTGCTTTCATGTGGAATTTCTGATGGTTACTGAGCAGAGGAATGACTGCATGCACCTTACTGAGATAGATCATCTTTTCACCCATTTTTATGTTTTAGTAAAATAAAACAGTGCACATAAGTAGTTCCATAGTGAAGAAAAAAGAAGGCTTGCCAAGTGGAGAGGAGGTGTAACTGAAGGGGGAGATACTGCTGAGACTTACTTTCGTGATAAAGGATAGCAGCACAGCGGGGAAGCATGTCACAGCAAGATTTCCCAGCATTTATACAGTGCTATGCAAAACTGAACCAAGGACATGAAGATTATGGAAGAGTTGCTCCAAAAGGAAAAGAAGTTCCCTGAATGATAACTGAACCTTTGCATATTTGGATTCTTGTTTTATTAATAACTCAGTTGAAGTATTGTATTAGCAATGATTCTGCCAGCTCAGGGCAGGCGTCCAGAATCCATGCTCAGAGTCACTAAGCTGTCCTGTCACTAATTTGTGGTCATCAATACAAGGTATAATCTTTCACCATCAATTTTACATTTAGGTCAAAATATGAAGTAATCATTTGTACAGTGTGTAAAAAATAGTTCACATTGCTTAATAGATGACAAGGCAAAATGAAAGGTGCAGTCACCTTCTATTTTTGCTTGTGTTCTGTACTTCTAGCAAACAGTAGGTCTTAGCCTGTGTTACTGTCAGTCACATACCTACCTTGGTGAAATTTTTCAACATTAGGTATGATCATGATGCTAATGTTAAGGTTGGATAAGTAAAATTATGCACAAACTAGAATTTTCACAGTTACTCAATTTCTAAACTTACCCCAATGAATGAAGCAACAAATATCTGGGAAAATATTACCATTGTTTCCAAGAAAATCCAAAGATTTTATATGTTTTTGTAACACATTTTCACAGAAGTCTTTGTAAAATAAGTAGAACATTTGTAGGTCATATTTACTCTGCATGGTAGATAAGAATGCTACTATGGCCATGCCTCTACAAAAAAGGAAACATTCATCTTTTATATATTTAGATGTGAGCCTTCTAAATAAGGCCACCAGTCAGTCACCTGAATAGTTATAAATTAAAATTAATTATGGTGAACACACATGGAAAGGCCTTGAGTGCCACTTCCCTGGGCTTGACCATGGCAGTGTTGTGGAACAGGAAGTTGACCTAGCGTCCTCAGAAGACATTTTCTGCTTCAATTATGATCCTATGTATGTCCAACCAGTGAATCTTAAGGAGGAATCTTAGTAATTAAAAATAAGAATTCTTATGTAAAAATTTTTAATTCATCTTCGAATAATATACTCAACAATTAAGAAAGAAACCTGCAGAATTCCCAGGCACTCAGTAATAGAAATCTAGAGCGAGTATGTTTTAATGGAAGTTAAATTTGTTAGCTTAAAAGAGGTCAGAGACTAACCCAGGTGAAAATTTTCCTCAGTGTGTCACTAGTAAAGAAAAAAGATAAAAATGGAATATTAATTTATTGTCACAATTAAGAATTCCAGTGCTGAAAGATCTATAAACAGCTGAACTCCTTACTGCAGTTCATGAGGTCATTTGCAGAGAAGCCTGAAGTTTCAGACTTAGGTGTCTGGTGCTCCACCAAGCTCAGTTATACCAAGCTAAGACCTGAAAATTACAGTGAACTTCAAACTCTCCTGGGGGCAGGGGTTGCCAGTTGTTTGAAACTACGTGGAACTTGTGAATTGACTCAGAACTTCATGTTACAAATAATACAGGGATTCAGGTTCTGAACATCCTGATTCAGGTCACTTGTCCCTGGCTTGTGTTCCCTTTCTTGAAGACATACATAGGATGCTGAGATAGAGGAGCTCCTAGGGCCGCTCAAGTGGAGCCAAGGCCTAGTGTGTGTTGGACAGATGTTACCACAGAGAAATCTAGTGTGCAGTTTGCTGTACCCTCTCGTAAGAACGCTGGTTGTTTTCTAGAGGGTCTCATGCCACAGAAGATTTTGACCAAGGAGATTTAGCAAAATGCAGAATGATTAATTTCATACTGATTCTTCCTTCACTTAATAAATGACTTCATATATATTTTATTGTCCCAACTTTTTGTCACTTGAGTTTGAAACTATTGTACTTTGTCTATTCTAAAGGGTAAGAAGTAGAGTCTATTCAAAGAAGTACAAATAGGCTGGGCCTAGTAATGTGTGCCTACAATCCCAGCACTCAGGACCTGATGCAAAAGGATTGCTGTGAATTCAAGGCCAACCTGGGCTACATAGTAAAATCAAGACCCTATCTGAAAAAAAAAAAAGCAAAAACAAAACAAAACACCCACAAAAAGCTGTTTTTCATAGAAACAAATCTTTTCTATTTATTAACATGGTTATTAACATGGTATTAACATGATTAAAAGCGTTTGTCTAGTATCCTAAAGCAAGTTCCCTTAGGTTCTCCATTGTTAAAGTCACACCATGGGACCAGCATAAACTCATCTTAGCTCTAGGATTCTGTGACTTCCCTGTGTGCCAGAAAATTGTGAAATAACACTGGATAGTTATAGACTTTCTCAACTTCTAGATCTTTCACTCCGGGCACTGTTAATGCTTTAAGGGAAAATTAGAAAAAATAAAGTTATATAGATGTTTTATGTAAACTTTATGTTGTAGAAATATAAATTAACCTTATTAGATATATTCTTTCCTAATAGAAAAGTGTAGAGATATTTTGGCAAATGTTTTGTTATTTTACATTTTGGCTAATATTTAATGTACATTCTGATATCAAAGCAGTAGCCTAAATAGAAATGAAAATTATATAACCTTAGAGTTCCAGGGAGCTTCTCTAAGTATCCAGTCATTGTTATTTCCAATGTAAGAATTCCACTCAAAATATTCTCAATAGAAGTTACTCAAGCATTTTCAGATATTTCCATCTAAGATAGCTTATTGCAATGTTCTAGCTTTTAGAATCATTTTCTTTTTAGCTTTCATTTTTTAAATTTATTTATTAACCAATAGCTTTTGGGAGTGTGATCTAAGCACTCTTTTCCACAAAGTTCTCCTTATTAAATTCTTCTCTGAGTCTGTATATGGCATGTTTGGTAGATTTCTCAAATTACTAGTTCAAATTCTGACACTTGACTCACTACTGTGCTGTCTTAGAAGGATGGCGACCAGAGGAAAGCCCAAATCTGATCTGAAAATTCTCTTTTACCCAAATGGCGTAAAAGTCATGGTAACTGTTCAATAATTGCTTCATTTTTAGTTTTTCTCAGGTTTTGGTCAATAAACAGTTCAGGATCTACTACTCTAAGAACCGTGGTCAAGTCAGATTTTCCTGTCTTAAAGTGAAGGGAGTGATTTGTTTAGGACTCGACTTCTAATTGCTGTTGACTTTATATTCAGCGTTTTCTCAATATCATTGTAAGTTATAGGCTTGTTGTTTTAATCCTCATGTGAGCTCTCTCTCTCTCTCTCTGAAATACATTTTATTTGCACATTAGAATGCCTTTATGAAGATATGGGTAAAAGTAAAGAATGATTCAGGACAGTTAAGTGGCAAACCAGTAGAACAGAAGCTTTCCTAGGTTGACATGTTTCTATCAGTTAATACCAAATTCAGTTCTAACTATGACTCCACTTAATTATATTTTGTATATCAAGTCTTAGTGGATTTCAGATCCATCAATTTTGATGCTGAAAACAATATTATAGTTAGAGGACTTATTTGGTTATACATATAGCAGTGCCACTAGAAAAAAAAAAGAGTTGATCAAGACCTGTAACATGTGATTGCTGGCTGTCAGTGATCACTGTTCTCTTTAAATGTATGTTCACTACCCATTTTTAATAAAATGTTACCAACCATGGTACTGTATCTTTCAATTACAGTTGGCCCACATTGTATAATTGGAGCATACATAATGTATATTTGTGGGGGTTTTTTCTATTAAGTAGAAATTTATAAATGTGAATATAAATATATGTAATATAAATGCACATGCACAGAATAAAATATACACACAGTCATGTCAGTTCATCTGTTACTTTTTATTGATCCTACCAATCTTTTTTTAAAGAGGATAAAACAGAATAAAACCAATCAAAACAAACCAGAGTAAAAGATACAGGACTTCAAACATTATAAAATCAACAGTAGTTACCATATTATGGTATTACCTTTTGATATCTTCAAAATAGTTGCAGAGAACTTCAGACATAGTAAAAACCAAACAGAACAGCATAGAATAGAAACAAAAACAAAACAATGAATGCAATAAAGGACTTCAAAACAAGCCAATAGCAAATCCAAAATTGGCACCATAATGTATCTTGCTGTCTCTGAAATAGCTGCTCCTGCCATCATTTGATGTAATCAAACAAAACAAAAGAGAATAAAACCCAACCCAACAAAACAATGGAAACAGTATACAACTTCCAAAACAAGACCGTAGGGAATCAACCCTCAGAAGGAGATCCCCCGCTAGATGCCGCATGGCCTACCACTGTCCTCTGACCTATGGCCCTAGACCTGCAATGTTAGTGAGACACCAAAACACCACAGGCACCCAACTGCGTTTCACTCCCATAGCTATCATCACAGCCTGTGTTTCTCCAGACAAGCTGGTAGTTTATGGAGGGCTGGAAGTCTGTTCCAGTCCAGCGGTGGCCTGCACATGGCAGTGGTTACCAGACTGAGCTTGCTTGCTGGTGTGGCTTTGTTGTCTCTGACCTCAGTCTGCAAATGGTGCTCACTCATGGGGAGAGGCTGGGGTAGGTCTGTTCCAGCCTGGCAGTGGCCCGAGCATGGCGATGGTTCCCAGACTGGGCTTGCTTACTCCTATTGACCTTTTAACCATGCTTTAAACTTTTTAAATATTCTCTTCTTTATAGAGATTGTGGAAAGAAAAATTATAATTCCCCTTTTGCTCCTTATGGTAAAACAGGCAGCAAGTAATTAGGTAGTTAATAATCTTGCCTATTCCATGTCCCTGATGCCTTCAGATCTATTCCATAGAAGAGGTACGAGTGCATGTATGCTCACACTTCCACTAACTCTAGCAGAGTTTATAAGCTCAAGATCATTGATCTCTCTGGCTTCTCTCACACTATTATTTTATTTTCATGCTGTTTTTAAAACCCATCTGACTTACCGAGTCTTCTTTGACATTTTACATATCCTTTTAGTATCTGCCTTAATAAAATTATTTCCAGCTTAGCTATTTTGATTTATTTTGATGTCTCTCACTTCTGTACTTCCTCATGTGAATCATTATAATAGTACTTCATCTTCTAGTATCTCCAAGTCACCTTAAGAAATATTTAGTTGTAGAATCTCTGGTCAAGAATATCATGTCTATTTACTAAGCATATTTTGACTTTGCAGATGTAAAATTCAGAACATATGACTGATGATACCTAGCCTTCTCCTTCTTTATGAAAAATGGTCACAGTGTAATATCATAGCTTTGTCTCAGAATTCTTGCTGCTGTCTCATCAGTGTTCCTTAGAAGAAAAGAAGCCAGGGGTGGAAACATGCAAAAGTCACGTGAGCAGAATGAAAGAGACTGCTAAGCCTGGAGAAAAGAGAAAGCCTGAAGGAAAGGCTGCAAACATTTGAAGGACTGACCTGAGGGAGAACAGTAAGTCAAGATCTGCCTGGAATGACCAGGCTCCTGACAGCTGTGTCACTGGAATGTTCCAGGATTGCTGTGACCGAGGTGTGGCAGAGTTGACATAGTTAGGTCTCATGTTAGCTGGAGGATAATCGGTTCCTCTGAGATCACATGGCTTTGAGGCTCTATGTTCTAAATCTTATTCAAAAGAGAT
The DNA here is from genome assembly GCA_004027295.1 of Dolichotis patagonum. Classification (NCBI taxonomy): domain Eukaryota; kingdom Metazoa; phylum Chordata; class Mammalia; order Rodentia; family Caviidae; genus Dolichotis; species Dolichotis patagonum. The sequence continues at coordinate 55,845 of PVJX010001667.1, forward strand.
TTAAGGTAACTATGAAAATCAGTGCATGTCTATTCATATTTCTTCTCTTTCATTCTGCAAGTTGAAATGTCACAAGGCAGGAATTTATCAGATGCTTTGCTCTTAGGTGAATGATATTCCCCAGAGATACTCAGTTGTTGCGATTCCCCCATCACCGTGTTATCATTCTAGTACTTAATCTGATCATCTGCTTTCAGAAATCATCCTCCTTATCCTCATCTGTCATCTGTAATCTCCTGTAGCAACTTCAGTTATTTTTTACTTAAGCCAAATAGATGGTGTTTCCATCTTCTTGAATTTCCCCCCCTTTGGTGTTATTTTTGTTGTTTGTCCTAAGCAGACTGTACTGTGCCTACTGTTTTTGATAGCTATATTTCTTTTGATCAGCACATGGCCTCTGTCAACCCTCTCTATGCTTGCATCACATCCTTCTAATCTGGTATAATACATCATTCTGCTCACATTCTGCGTGTTAAATCATGTTTTGTGTGCTGGAATTTCAAGTTCATTTGGTTTTATTGTCTGTGCTTTACACACACACACACACACACACACACACACACACTTATATGTGTATATAAGCCATATATGCTGTCAGTAAAACTTCTCTGTTACTATTTCATTTTTATGAAACTTACTGTTTTCTCCTCTGTTATAGACTCTTCATTGACCCTGAAACTCTATCTTGTGCCTTCAATTTATCACACATTTCCTGGTCTTTATTTTTTAAAAACAGTTCCTCCATGTTGAGCCAGAAAGCAAATTATAGTTATGTTATAATATATATTTAAATTAAAAATGCATTTTTAATTTAAAAATGTGTTCTCCTAACCAGTGTTCTTACACTAAGTTACAGCCCTAAAGATGAAGAATTTTCCCCAAGTCTTCCAGGTTCAGGCCCCAAACTATAGAGCTTCTAGAAGAAATCTGAAGCACTTTACATAACTACCTTTTACTCTCACTTCAATCAACAGTGGTAGATAGGAGTTTGCAGATTCTGTGGCACATCCTTTTCAGAAGCAATGAATTTGATTAGCCACTCCACCAGCCTTTAGAGACACCACACACTGCCCATCACCCCTCCCTAGGTGAAAACCTGTGCCTCCCCTTTGAACAAAAGGTGGTGCACTTTCTTTAGAAAATCCAAATTCACCTGCAGAGGGGAGTGCCACTTATAGGTTTTACGTGTGCAGTGGAATCTAGTTTTGTCTTCTTCCCTAATGATAGCTTCAGTTCTCTAATCTTCTGATGTCCATTTCATTCAACATCAAATCCACTGAAATCTTTTTCTTCCAGTTTTCATCTTGGATTATTTTTCCCATCTTCTCTAGGAACTCTTCATCCTTTCTATTAAGCTAGAGGGCGCATAGATTTTCCTCAGACCCTTTCACATTCTCTTCTAGCCATTTTTTTCATTCTTCCATTAGAGGAGATGGGGAAAATCTTACCACCAGTACTAACAGAAAATTCTTAATTTTACGGGACAGTTTCTATTAAATCGCCCTTGCTCTTTTCTTCTTTTCTGTGTTTTTAAATGAATAATCCTGATTTATTGGTTAATTGCTTACAGGATTTATTTTCCAAAATCTTTATGATTTCATATAAATTTTATTCAGTTTTGCTATAACTTAAATTATTGAGGACAAAATCTGTAGGCTGATTCATACAAGATCTGACCCATGCTGAAAAATAATAGACCAAAATTTTCCATGCTACTAGACATTTTCAAATATTGTAGGCACTGTTTGAGACTTACAGTAAGCTGATTAACCAACACAACTATATTCGTACATAACCATTGATTGTATGACGCATCTTACACTATTTACTTGTATATGTACCAGATATTATTCTAAGTGGAAAGATATACCAGGAAGCAGGTGTCTTCATTTATAGGAATTTACACTTCTGGGAAAGAGGTAATCTTGTAATAACAATGTGCTAAGTGCTATCACTTCACCATATACTAAAAAAACAACTGGGGTTCAAAATTTGGTGGTAGGAGTATAATCACTGTAAGAGGAGGGTACTTTTAAGCTCAACTTTAATGAATGGATAAGATGTCAGATGAACAGAATTCCAAATTCAAAAAAATGTGCAAAGCACTAGAAACACAAAAAGCTCTTGTAAACCCTGGATGGAGTCTATATTTAGAGTGGTGGTGGTGGTGGTGTTGTGTGTGTGTGGTTTATAAAAAGTAGAAAGAGAATATTACCATAGCAGGAACTGACTGGACCTCATAGTATATCCAGATGTTTGAAAATTTTATTTTAAGTTGTGATTATTTTCCATTTAGAAATGGAATTATACATGAAGGAGGACTTTGGAGAATAAAAGTAAGATGAGCAAAGCAGAAGGAGAGAATGGCAAAGGCCTGAAACTAAGGTAACTTAACAGTGAAAACAGAACAAATGGATTTGACTGACATGTAGAAAGCAGAAGAGATTGGCTTGGGAAGGAGTGGATGTACAGGTGGTGGAAAGAACAGTCTGACTCCAGCGTGTCTGGTCAGAATACTTGAATACATCATGAGAATAATATTTATGAATCATGTGGGAACATTGCATAATAAGGAATCATTTGGCGGTGGGGAGAGGATTAATTCCATTGGGGAGCTATTGATTGAAGTGTCCTTGAGACATGTAAATACAGGTAGAGCATCTGAATTTGTGTAGGTTTTAGTAAAAGTCATGGGAATGGGTGAAATCCAAGAAAAGCACAAAGGTTTAGGAGAAGAAAATCAAGGCCCCAGAATCCTAGAGAATTCTGTGAATTCAGAGGAAAACAGAGCTCATCTCTCTGTGGGTCAGAGGAAGGATGAAATAGGCATCTGAAGAGGGCATTGATGTTTTAAAATGGCAGCTGAAAAGGAAGCTGAGAGCCTGTGTGAGCTTTGATAGCACCTAGCATCTCACCTTATGCACTAAAGCATTCTGGATGTAGAAGACTGTCTCTACTACCTTAATTACTTTTCTGACTACCATTGTTTCTGTTCATTTTGAATTCTGAGATTATTTTTTCAGGAGGAATTCCATTTACACCACAGTTTTGGAGACCTGCAGTCCTAATGAGGGCTGTCTCTTTGTAATCGTCTGAATCCATGATGAAAATGTCAAAGAACCCCTGAGACAAGGATCAAACATTGCTGAAAATGGCTGTCCCCTTTTCAAACCCCTGCACAGATGTAGCTAAAGAAACTAACAGCGTCTAAGCAGCTGGCCTGTCTTGGTCAGCACAACCTCCAAGTGAACAGGCCAAAATCTGTCAGCAGCAGATGCCAGCTAGGCCCCAGAGTAGCCTGAAATGAATGACTAGAAAGAGGAAACCCTAATATGTCTACGGCCCAAGTAATTAGCCATGGAAATAAAAATACATTTAAAGAGGAGGAGGAGGGGGGAGGGAGGGAGAGGGTGAATGAAAGAAAAATATTTCAAAAGGAATGTTAGATGCCCAAAGAGAGTTAGCCACCATACCCCTGCCCAGGCCTAAAGGAAGAAATAGAGGTAGCTGTGGCACAGAGACTGTAGGAGACTTGGATTGAATGCAAATATTTACTCTAAGAATAAGACAGAGTCATAGAATTACTGTGTTTTGATTTCACATCTTTCCCAGCTCCATCCCCATATTTGGATAGTTTTCTGAGTTTATAGAATAACCTGTATCTTAAGGCAGACATCAGTAAAATACATCCCAGGGGCTAAATTCATCCCTCTGCCTGTTTTTGCAAATAAATTTTTATTGGCACACAGCCACACCCATTAATTTATGTATTGTCATGGCTGCTTTCACGCCGTAACAGCAGAATTGAGTAGTGGCAACAGGAAATGTATGGTCTGCAAGGTCTAAAATATTTATATCCTGGGCCTTTATAGAAAACATTTTTTTGACCCTGTCTTGGTATGAAGACACTTTAGCTTGAAAAACAGCTGTGCCTAAATTCATCTTATGTGTTTGAACTACTCTATAGCATAAATACACAGAGACACAAGAAACCAAGAATTTAAATGACTAAAAAATGCAATCTGCATTCTGACTCTGAATTATATTTTTTAAATGTTGCATAGACTTTGTTTGGATTACCCTCTTTTTTCCCCCAGGATCTGTCTTAATCTTCCCAAGTGAAATCTGTCCTTTGCTTCATGTTGTCTTGTAACTATATTTCAATAGCACTTAATCAGTGATAAAACTGCTTTGATTTATTCCCAGCTGTGGATATTATTGTTGAAATCTGTGTAAGTGTTCCAACGTGTTATGATTGGAGCAATAGCATTTAAGAGTCCAGAGGCAAGTCAGGAAATTAACGACTGAGTTTTGTGATGCCTAAATTAACTGCACAGACAGCACTGAGTACAATGAGAAAGTTCTGAGAAACTTACTCTGCAATATGTGAAGCATGGAAATGTCTCATCCATTAAAAGTATTTCGGTGTCAGAACAAGCTCTCATTGGCTGTGCTTCTACAAAACAGTACCACATTCTCATATAAAGGACAGCTGGTGGCTTTTTTTTTCTGGGACACTTTTCTTCGTGTAACATGTAGATTGTTGGTGCTTACAGCATCTAATATGCTACTTCTTAATTTTGCTCGGAGGCTGAGCCCCCAGTATGTGCCTTGTTGTAAGCCATGCTGATACATCTGCATGAATCTTAAAAGAATAAAACAAGAGAAAAAAAGTCATATAATAAAAAAGCAATGTATGTTCATTGCAGAAGTTTAGAGAAATGTAACAAAAAGGTGACTTACAATCTTAACACCAGAAATAACAGCCCTTTAATATGTAGCTCCTACATCAATATATTTTTAGTTCTGGTGTTATTTGTGTAATAACATAGGTACTGTAAAAAATCTGGTTCCAAGTGATAATTTAGTAAGTCCCCAATTTTTAGGTTCTGTTTCTCGACTTTATTTCTTTATGTATGACTTCCTTAAATGCTATTGTTATTTCACTTCCAGATTGCTTGTGGTTTGAGTTGTACTATATGTTAGTATTATTTTATTGTTTACTGTTTTTCAAAATGTGAATTTGAACAATGAAGAGAGAAGTTTTTAGTATATATTTTAATTGTCATAGGATTTACTCAACACTTTCCAACTATAGCTTATAAACATCCCTATACAAAGCCAGACATTGCTAGATTTATTATTGGCTGGGTTGTTTGTTTTGTTTTGCTTTTTTACTTAAGTTCCACTCCTTAGACATGTGACCTTGATGAAAGCTACGGGCCTAGTTCTGCCATTTGTATAACTTACTGCACAGGATTATTGCAAGTAAACTGAAATGGCTGTCTCAGTAACTTTCCTTGTTGCTGGAAAAAAAAAAAAATACCCAATACCCACAACTTAAAGGAGCAGTTTACTTTGGCTCATGTTTCAGTGCAGGGTCAGCCCCTGCAAAGAAGGAACAGCACGCCAGATGGGCTTTGGTAGAGGAGAATTGCCTATGGAAAGGCAGGTGGTAAGCTGACAGTATAAAGGGACGATCTAGAGAATAAAAACCAGTGAGACCAAGGAAAGACCAAAACCCAGCAGAACAAACATTAAGTCCTGTAGCTCTGTGTCCACTACCCAGGGGAAACTTTGGGGAGATGTGAACTCCAAAGAACTTGGGCGGCCACACGTCTCCAGCCTTGCCATCAGTTACAGCTCTCATGCTGCTCACTTAGGCTGGCATTGCTCACTCTTTGCAGCGTTCCTCAGCTATGCCACGTTCCTGGCTTTTCCAAATTATGGGGAACTCAACAGCGCTTTCAGCTTCATCCTTGTGGCTTCATCAACTCTCCTCTAGGGCACACTGGCTGGACTCTCAGGCCTTTTTCTACAGTCTGGATGAATATATCCCTGACTCTGATTCTTGCATTCTGTGCGCCTGTAAAACCAGCATCCTCTGGGTGATGTTGAGGGGTGCTGCCAGTTTAAGCGCTAGTCAGGCTCCCTTGGGTCATGGCTAGACAGATCTCTGAATGCCTGGATACCTGGATGCCTGAGTGACATAAACCAAATCTTGTGAAGCAAATCCCCTAGGTGGCCACACTTCTGGAGCACTCTGGAGCACAGTTTTCTAGGGCTGTCTTCTCAAGGCAATTTTTTTTTTTTACTTTTGCAACTTTGAATCTGCAAAGGGCAGGGCTTTGCTGATGTTTTACATAACCTTAAGCCATTTTTCTTGTTCTTCTGATCTAAAGTACTTGGCTTCTTTGTAATCATTTTAGCAACCAAGCTCTCCTCTGCTCCAGTTTTATAGGTTGCAACTTTACAGATCTCTTTCTAACCAAACTCAAAGGTTTTAGAATCAGTCAGCTGTGTCATTTGTTCTTGATTCTGAATATAGAGCTAGCTAAAAGTTCCCAATGGTACCCATGCCACAGTCTTAGTATCAAGTTGCATTGAAATTTTCTCCACCAGATTATTTAGTCTGTTACCCTTAATCACAGAGCCCTGCAACATCTCAGGGGATGAGTAAAATATACACAAATTTTCTGCCAGTGCATAACACATAAAGTCTGGATTCCAACTACCAATGGAGTCCTTGTTCCCAAATGAAAACTCCTGAGCCTGGGCTTTACCAACTGTACTACTGTTATCATTCTGGGCTTCTGAACTTTGACCAGAATATCCCATGAAGCTCAGCATACACCATTCTAAAACTGCTTCTCCAGCCAGAATCTCCAAACCTTTCCATACTCCTCCCACAGGCTAGTTCTTCTCTTCATGATGTCTGCTTTCGTCCACCATGCAGTGAGCAACTTTTCTCTGCCATGTTCCTTTGTATGCCCTTCTGCCATTATGGAATGAAACTGCTACAAACTGTGAGCCAAAATAAATCCTTCCTCCTTAATTTGTTAGTGTTGGGCCTTACGTTTCAGTGATGAGGAAAGTGACCAAGATGATGTCCTCAAGCACTTTGCCCATTTTCAATTTCAGCTAATGTTACCTTCTATTTTCCTCTTTCTTGGTTATTTCAGTATATTAACACAAGCTATAATAGACACGTTATAAGTTTTAAAATGTTTTAACATGGGTTTTTAACATGGGTAACACACTAAAAATTATATTTTCATTTATTTCGCTCTTTAATTGTAGACTTACAAGAACTTGAATAATGCACGAGTAAGTTAGTTTTTCTTGCATATTATCTTGTACATATTTTATACACAGAGAAATTAAGGCCTAAGAAAAAGATGTAAACCTCCCTAAGGCTCCCCTTAATTATAAATTTAAGAACCAGAAATCCTATACAAATTTCTCTTGCCTGTTGACTAAAATCACCCCTTCCTATGAAAGAGCATTAAGTATCTACACAAGTATCATTTCTAACCATGGCCAGTGTGGTTTCCTATGTTTTGCTGAAGCGTGCTAACAACCCTCTACATCAAGTTCATAATGAGATTAAAATCTCTCCTGTTCTTAGAAAAAGAACAGTTGAGAATGTGTTACAAAAGCTCTTTTGTCTCATCCTATTAACGTTGATGCCCTCTTAGCCTAAAACTTGGCCAAAGCTGGAGCCAAAATCTATATTGGCTTAATTGAAAGTGGCTCTGTGAGCAAGTGCATTCAGACGCAAGGTGACCAAAAGGTACTTTGAACACACATGTTCCTGCATGTGGACTCTCAGAAGGGCTGACCATTGTCACAGCAGGTTGAACCTGTGTGTTTCATCCTTTTATGAAAGAAGAGCTGAATTTTTAGGACACTGCCAGTTGTTGTTATTGTACTCCTGGTCACAAGTGGATTCATTAACAAGCATAATGGGATTAGATATTTTTAAAAAGCCCCACATTTCTAAACTAATTTCAAAGTTACTTCTCAAGCAGTAGACGAATGCTTTCTTTCTGCAAGCTGTCTGAAGAAACAGCATGGAGAGACTACTCAGTAAGACAAAGAAGTCAGGTCATAAAAAACATCCCAATCCTTACAAAAAAATCTTAAGTACACATATTTCTATTCAAGCTTAAACTACTTCTCCACTTATAATACTTGGGAAAGTCTGGTTTAAAAAAAGAAAAGAAATGGGGTGCTAGGAATGACTTTCTTCCTTATTGGAAGACACCAACTAAATAAAATGATCGTTGGTGACAGTGGCTGCTGATTCTCTGCACGTGCCTGCTGACCAGGTCATTGGGAATGAGCCCGGCAAGCTCTCAGTGCCAGCCAGGCATCACTCAGGTGTGCCTGCCTCTGCCAGCCCCTGCTGAGCAGCGAGGTGAAGAGTGCTTGATCTCTTCCGTGCTTGTCTCAGCCAGGGGCCTATTGTTAAGACCTGCCTGAAAGCTGGCAAAATGACATTCCCTGGTGTGATTGAGTTTTAATGTAAGATTACAACCATAGATCAAAGTGAGGAGGACATTTGGGCAGTGGCTCTTAAGAATTTTAGAGCCAGAGCATAAAAAAGATAATTATACCGTATGATTTAGGGTTGTTTCTGCATATGTCACTCACTGAGAAGCAATGCCTGTCCTCTAGTTTGTAAAGGGCTTTAGGTTTTTCCCCTCTCTTCTCAATATTTCCTATTACTTAATGTCTAGAAGACCTTTGAAGGACTGTGATTAAAGAAACCAGAACTGTTTTATGAACGGCTTTTTCCAATTATGATTACCAACCTTTTATACAGAGAACATATTCTAGGTTTCCTATCTGTGAATTCCGGAATAAAAAGGAAAAAATGTGGCTAACAATCTTGATAGTGTCAAAATTCTTCTGACTTCACCAATTCAAATTTTAAGATAATTCAGTTCCAGGTGTGTATAAGCCTGCCTTTATGTATTGATCAACTTTTTAAAAATGTTAGTATAAAAAGCAAAATAAATTGTAGTTACTAGAAAGTAGGGAGATAGATTTTTCTTGAAGGAGATAAGTATCAAAAGATAAGAAAGAAGGGCACTAAGGGAGATGAGAAAAGGAATTAAAATGTGTTATGTCCATGTACCAGTTTCCCACAAGTTATGCAAATATTATGTACTACAAACATGTTCTAATAAAAAATAAAGAACCAGTATCACAAAAATAAGCATGTGTAAGTCATCAAAAAAGGGTTAGAATAACCAAACCATATTTCTTCTCTAGAATCCCACATGGAAGTTACTCTTTAGATTTTAGAACTTTGAAAAAGTTTAAGCTTCTTGATCTGAAGTGCTTGTTTTAGTTGACTTAGGCTTATTCTGCAACAAGTAGAAGTTTTCTCCTTTCACTGTGGCTGCCAGGGACTAAATTCCATACTTTTACGATTGCTTGCTTTATCCAAGGTTTCTGGAGGAGGCATCCTTTTCCCTTTGCTATTGACTGACTTCTTAGCCACGTAATGACAGATGCACCATCCTGTGCTTTTATATTCACTGTGCTGATGAGCATATGTTACACCAAATCATCTTTATAAAATGTTTTTAAAGCTTTGAGCATTTTTTGTCACAATAGGAATATATGATCATTATTATTTAAAAAGTAGAAAATTGAAAATTGCCCTTAATCTCAACAATCAGGAAATAGTTTGTTTTAAGCATTGTAGCTATTTAATTTTGTGTGGCCTAACCCTAGGAGAGAATAATAAACAGGTTCCATCCTTAATTCAGCCTCCTAAACTGCTGAGCATAGAGTGTTGCCCTATGAGGTATAACAGCTCCAGGGGTGAAATGAGTGTTTGATAAGGGTTAGTGGTTACTGTTATTATTGGATATTTTATCCCAGACTTTTTCCCAAGGCATATATGTGAAATCATTTTTGTAAGTAAGTGTGAGCATGCATTCAGTAGAATCAATGGTATTTGAGAGCTGTGAGGTGCCTTTGAGTTTATCCAATCTAGTTGCTCCACAGGAGATTTAGGAAGTCAGCTAGAGAGTTGGGGAATTCTTTTCAACTGTTAACTATTACCAATCCTAGGCCAGAACCAAGTGAGTCAGAATCTCCAACAATTGATATGTTTATTTGGCAGGAGAAATGAGGTGATTCTGATGTTTGTTGATTGGGCCCACTGAATATATAGGCAAAACACCTTAAACAGGCGAGAAAGGGAAGCATTCTGGAGACCTTAGGAGCACACCACCTTTTACTAAGTTGGAGCTGGATAATAGCATGAATCTCTGAATTGCATTCCCCAGGGACGCTTGTACCAGGCAGAGAGCCACCACAAGAGTGTAAAGAGATAGGCATTTTGCATGACTTTAGCAGCATGATAATCTGTAATATCCAAACAATTGCAGCAAATAGTATCCCATTTTAAGATACACTAGAAATAATGTTTGATAGCAGGTCACAAAATCTGTAATTTTTGAAAATAAAAACAATAAAAAAGCACTTGTTTATTTATTGAAGCATTCATATTTCATTAGTTCATTCTGAAATCAGTCTGAATTAATGAAATTTTACTTGATGTCACCTTCAGAATTTAGATGATTTTGAGGGTGGATGGAAGAAGTTGGTTATGAGTTGAAAATTTTTCAGTGAGCACCTTCCAGTGCAGTTTTCTGGCCCCTGATTGTTCAAGGTGGTCTTTGCTATAGAGGACCCAGTCTGAGAACATACAGCAGAATGTGGCAGCTGTATACTATTCCTGGATCTTCAGTACCCTTAAAAATACTGCAAAAGCCGTGCATTTTAAGTTGACCTCTGTTGAGAAACTACTAGAAGAAAAAGCCAAGTGTTTGCAGGCTGCATGAGGTAGCCTGTGATGGGGTGATTTGTACTGGTACTGAATATTACAGATGTGGTTCCAATCTTGTATGACACTGCCCTCGCCACTGCACATGACTGATTCTGTAAGGATCTACATGTAGGTGTTTTGATGTTGCTTTGTACCTGCCTGACATAAACTAATGATGTAGACTGCTGAACATGGTGACATGATTAAACAGAATGTTAATTAGTGTCTCCTGGAAGAGTCTTGATCCTTCCATTTAGCAGCCTTTGTTATATATGTGCAAAAGTTAGATAGAAACGGCCATTCTTTGCATAGCATCTGTGAATGGCAATGGGGATTCAGGCAAAAAGGCATTTAAATTACATGGTAAGACATATCAGGTCCATCTTCTTGTCCTGAGGGTTGTCGAACACTATGTTTTTGTGGGAAGGAATATGGCAATTTTTCTGCAGGCAGTAATCATTTGTACTATTACTTAGTTGTCATGTATTGATGATCGCATTTCAATCAAACATATCTCATCCAGAGAGCTTTTGATGGGAGGAATTTTTGGAAGGGTTTAGGAAGGTTAAATCTGTGAGACATGGCTTCCATCTGGAATGCATTAGCTACAAAGATTTATTAGTCAGAGTGCCTCTGCATAATGTTCCATGAAAAGCGGGCCCTGCATCTAATTTCCAGCATGATGTCTATATGAGGAGTGATCTTTGAAATATCATAGGTGACAATCAAGTTTGTTATAAAATAGTAAATGTGCAGGATTTTCATGGCGGCTATTTTAAATCCCTTGTGAGAGCTGCTAAGCAGGTAGTTGATTTGTTGACAAATGATAAAACTGTAGGAATTGCAACACGCATGAAATTTAAAAATGGGTTGGCCCTTTTAAACCAAAAAAAGAAACTATTAGGGAAAATTATTAGGGAAAAACTTAGGACCAATATTTGATGTTTTCATATACCCTTTGTCTGGGCAATATAGAGTATTAAAAACAGACCAAAATTCAACAATATAAAGAAGTGTAATCCCCTTCTGATGAAAATCAGTTTTAAGAGCTAGTGTGGTTGATCAATAAGCGAAGCAGCAAAAGCTTTATAACATTTCCTATGGTAGATGGCCTAGTACTACATGGTTCTCAGCTATAATGTGATTAGTAGGGACTAGAAATGAGAGTGCTAAAATCCCTACTCTATTGATTGCTATGTGGAAAGAAGGCAGGGCAAAGTGGGGTAATGTTGAATTTGGGCTACAGGAATCAGGATCAAAGGGCTGAGGAGGATCTCAGTAGTAAAGCACTAGTCTCACATGTACAAGGTCCTGGGTTTGATCTGCTGCACTGGGAAAAAAAATCAGGCTCAGACAGTAGCATCATCCCGTCAACTGCCTGCTGAAAAGGTGGCCCAAGCCCCATTAAAGAGGGCTCCTCACCTGCCTCGTCATTGCCACCACTGCAGCAGCACAATGAAGGTGATTCCAGTCCCACATATACTTTTTATACTAGAAGAAGGCAACAGTGGTTTCCCTTGCCTTTCTTGGCTGTTTCACATTTTTCTGAAACCAAAGGGCAAAGGATTAATGCCAGGTGAAGGGTAAGTCACCATCCAAATGTTTATCTGTGAATTTGGGTCACACCACAATGCCCAGTTGTGTCATTCCTTCTCAGTGTAGGAAAAAGTGTTCTGTATCCTGGATACAAGTTCAGCACTAAATTGTTCTCCAAGGACTACAAGAGAAGAGCTAGAGCTCAGCGATTTTCTTTTACCCTCATGTTGGGCTTCTGTGCCACTGGGCAGTTTTGTGCCAGGCAGAATTGAAAGTGAAGTGGCATTAGTCACAGAATGTGTGTTAGAGAATGAAAAGAGATTTGACCACATGACCCCAAAGAGCAGAGTTTGGGTTTTTCACTTTATTGCTGAGCATTTCGAGGTTCCTAAGCTTAAAATTCTCATTTCTCTTCTGTATCTGCTGTGTACGCTAAGAATGGCACAGCCAGAGCAGTGCCTCCCGTGCGGAGGAGGGCATATCCCCAGGAACCCAATTACAGTCAGAACCTTTGACAGCTCAGATGCATTTGAGGGCATTAGTTTCTTCTGCTTTCCTACCTGGCAAAGCTCTCCAGGCCCCATGCGCCTCTCATACCTCCCCATTCCAAATGACAGGCTTCTCCAGGACCCCTTAGCCATGACTTGGCTCATACCTTGTGAGGCCACCTTGCTTTATGGGCTCCCAGTCTCTTTCCCAAGTGCCATCTCCTTTGCTGAGGGAGAACAGCACCCTGGTCAGCCCTCTGCATGCCCCTTGTTTCAGGATCTTTGTGTTTATCATGTTCTCACTCTACCCTGAGGTCTTTGCCTATGATTAATGTGCACTAAATGAAGCAGTAATGTAAACCATGACAGGTTGCCAAACACAGAAGTTGAGCTATCTCTACTGAGCATATGATTGAAAATACTTCTGGTACACAGCTATTGTAGAAGTTAATAATCCACGAAGCTTGGATGTTATGTAATATCCAGGTATATAAATTACTTCAATATTCTTTAATGATATTTATGTGAATTCCAGTCTCCAATATCCATTCCAACTACCAGATTGATGCTTTGTTTTCATTCACGATGTGTTTACTTTTAGGCAAATGAAGTCTTAGATAATTTTCACATTTGCTTTAGAAAAGCTTCTCTTGGTATTTAAATACTATTTTTAGTAAAAAATGTTTCCTTAGTGGCCTAAAATTAAAATAATTTCTTGCTATATAATTGAATGCATGGAAAAATATACAAAAGGAAATTCCAAAATCATTGATGGAAAAATAATCATGTCACAATCTAAGTTGCTTTTGATATTTTGAGTCACTTTAAATTTTCTTTATTTGACAGTGGTTAGTAAATGACAGACTTATTTTTGGTGTATCTGAGATTCAGAACTTCTTATAAGTCACACGGGAAGAAAAAAGCACCATGAAGTTCTGTGAGTAAAGGACTGTGAAAAAAGGTTACTTTCACTAGGTCCAGAAAAAAAAAAAATATATATATATATATTTAAATTCTTGAAAATAATAAAATGTCTATTGCTACATCTTAAACAGAAATTTAATGTCTTTGAATGAGGTTTGACTTTAAAAAGCAATCACAGTTAATCTGTGCTTTTTCAGAAAAAGGTTTTACCTAGATGTTTTTTGCTATATGAAATAAATATTCTGAGTTATTTCAATATTATTATTAAGTGGTCACAAAAAAGAAGGGTTAACCTGGTTGTTTGATTTAACTGAATAGTTATGTAATAGTATCAGATGTAACAATGGGATAAGAAAACTGCAAAATGTTGTTGAAATTTCAACTATTATTACTGAGTCACTTAACCTATGACAAAGTCTAAATTTACTTGATTATTATAATCCTGGAAATTGGCAATCTTACTATCTGGACTCTGAAAATTAGTTTCAACACAAAGCCATCTAGTCAAGCAATCTGAGGCAAATCAGTTTATATCTCTGATTCATGTGTAAAATGAGAGTAATAATTTTATCTCATTGTGTAGCTGGAAGATTAAAGGAGCATTCTGTGAAGGTAACATACAGAAGTTAATTATTTTCTGTTTTGTAAACTTCCTCCAGCCCTCTATTCCAACACAACACATCTCAAAGGAAAACACTGTGCAGCACTCACCTTAAATATTACTAATCACAGAAACCTTCCCTGGCAGATTCAGGCTTTTTCCCTTGTTTTATGAGTTCTTTGGAAACTCTAGTTATTCCACATGTAATTGTTCAATTTCGAGTTTGCTCTGTTATACTTGCTAGACTACAGACTCCCTAAGGTAGAGATTATTTTTGCCTAGTGCCCAGCACAGTGCCTGACACAAATTAGCTATTCAGGAAAGATATGCTGAGTAAGTGTACAAAGGCATAGAAAACCACATATAAGGTGACTGCTAGATTCTTGTTTTTTTTATTCTGGTTTCTTGTTTTGTTTTGTTTTGGTTTTTTTGCAGGGATCTATAGAAGCATGAAAGATGAATCTTTCCCCAAAATGACTATGAGGCCTAATCCAGGTGTATTTCTTTGCACACATCTCTATTAAGGGCATAATATTTTGTATTCTCTTATCAGTGACACTAGTGGGGGAACTAATGGTTTTGTTTGCTTGGTAGAAGTGCTAGGGGTTGGACTAGAACTTTGTGTTCACTAGATTGTTGCTCTAACATTGAGTAACATTCCCAGACTTAAAAGTTGTGATCGAACTCATGACCTTGCATTTGCCAGGCAGGTACTTGTGCCACTGAGCTAAACTCTCAGCCCTAAAGGTTGTTTTATTAATGCTCTGGGTTGGAAGCAGTGTACCACATCATGTTGGAGCGCTATTTGAGACTCTTCGGATTTTTATCCCTCACTTTTCGCTGGGTAGGGAACATTGTATATTGCACAGTCTGCTGTGGCTACACTTATTCATGGTTCAGAATAGGCTGGCTTCAAAATATGGCAAGAGAAAAGTAGATAACAGATAAAATTAGCATGTACAACAATATTAAAGCAAGTGATATGACTTCAGTGTTCTGGCTTTCTGTTTTATTTTACACTACATTACCTAAATATGATAACTAAGCAACTCGATTGGTATATAGGTAAATATTTGGATTTTGCACCTGTAATTATTCCCCAAAAAACCTATGATGTTTCCATATGTGTATATATACCAAAGCCTTCTTAGAATTTTAATGTTCCTACAGAATCCTAAATTTTTATAAACTCATCATAATTTTATTTGGTAATCATGTTGATTTTCAGTGGATCCTACTACCTTCTACCTTCCTACTGTCTGCCTCTCTATATACTCTCTGCATGTTGATTCTTTTCCTTTAGCATGTTCCTTTAGCAACTACTATTTTTTTTTATTTTTTGCCAATCAGGCTTGTTACTTATATACATAAAGTATATTTAGAATCCAGCAGATAAGCACACACACAGAAAAACCCAGCTAAAATCCAAATGTGCTGACAACCCAGGCAGGGAGCCTCAAATGTTAAGACTTTTAAACCAGCACCATCAGTGTTGTGATGGATGATGTGGAAAAGGAGGAGGATAATAATATTAGCACAAAGAATTTTAAAATTATTAACCCATTTTACCAAAGATTGAAATTTTTAATGAGATTTATATGTATTACTTAGAAAAGTCAAGGAACAAAAATTTGTAGACAAATTCAAATTTCATTATGTTCCATTGTTATGGGCATTTTAAAAATGAATCACTAGGAATTGAAGGGTTAATAAAAAGGAAGAATTTGAGGTAGCCATCATAGCAAAGACTCTCCAAGAGTAACTTAGCAGTCTTATTTAATTAAAACCATTGTTAACTTACTCATAATAATTTCAAAGCCTGACTCTTGCCATTCACTTACTGAAGATCTTTAAGGCTTTTTGATTTTTAAATAAATTTTTTCTTCAACAGTACAATAATAGAATACTCTTAAGTTGTCTTCATGTCTTTTCCCTCAGTACAGCAATAACCAACAGTAAAGAATGTTTGTTATATTTTGAATGCCTTTTAGAGTCTTGGAGATTCCACCAAGAAACATATTTTGGTGCTGTGTAACATGTTTTCTGTCAAAAACATTTCTGTAAGTGTTCTATTTTATACTCTGGTGTTTTTTTTAAAAAGGTGTTTTCATTTGTATCAGGATTGTTATTGTCAGATAACGTTGTTAATACTTATGTAGACAGAATGGATCAAACATTTTATATGTGTTCATGAAAGTTTTTTTTAATAAAAGATGTTGTAAGTTCCAAGGGAATAAAAACCACACCTTGGTGGGCATTTGGGTAGAGTTTGTGAAAGAGGTGACATTTGGTTAGGATTTGTATTCCCTGTGTGACTTTCAGCCTTGAGCATAACCATGGCCGTGTTTGTACTGACAGAAGCAGGCTTCTGTTTGAAATCTGAGCTAGTGTTCAGTAAGCAGTGATGATTCCTTGGAAGACGCACAGATTGGCTTAGCTTGAAGCCCTTCTTCAAATCCCCAGAATGCCATTTCCTCTGGGAGCAGATGAATTGTTGGTTTGCCTGACCCTTCATCTCATCAAGTACAGCATAATTGAGGACGGTAATAGCTTCCTGCACACAAGGCAGGTGAGACAGTGATGATCTTAGTGGAAATCAAGAGTGTAAACACAGCCTGATACTTTGTAAGGGATGGGCCACCCGTGAGGAAGCTCTTCAGCCCTCCACCCATAGGTAATACTAACTCCGGCTTGACTTTTGTTTAACCATGACAAGGGACTAGGTAAACTGGAAACCACATTGTGGGAAGTTAGTTCACATGGGCATCCGTTAGAAAAGTTTAGTGGTCTGGAAAACCCTGCTTTCAGCCCTCCTCTGCCTGCAGGTAGCTTGCCCATAACCTTAGGCTAGTCGCACAACCTTTCCAGTCAGGTTTTCCTGTCCCTAGCTGGAAGGCAGGAATAAGAGCTTCCTCACAGCACCATGAGAGTTGCTTTACTGCCTGCCTGCAGAACTGTATGTGGCCTCTGACAGGCAGGAAGAGAACCAAACTTTCTCCCTTTTTTAGGTCTGGGAGACTATGTATCTTGTTCTTGCTAAAGAGCTGTGAGTAGAGATGTTCCCTACAGACTAACACATGTCCTGACAAGGTGCTCTGAAGCACTCTTCCCCTCCTCCTTCTCTGAACCTGAAACCTGGAGGAAATGAGCAGGAAATATCCCCAGTGACTCATGCTGGACTTCAACCCGAGTAAGAAATAAGCTATGAATTTTTAAAACTACATGTAAAACAGAGTTGTTTGTTACTAAAGCGTAGTACAACCTATTGAATCACTGCAGGATCTTTCCAGCCTAAGGCACCAGGAAAGACTTAAGGAAAAGCAAATGTTGGAAGCTATAACGGTCATGAGTATGTGCACTGGATTTGAATCCTAGCGCCACACGGTAGCAACATCATGACCTTATGTTACCTGCTCTCTTATTCAATTTCTACTTCCTTATATGTAAAATGCAGATAATAAGTTTGATTATTACATCAAGACAACAAGGATACAATGAGATTTTGCATATAAAACATTTTAGAAAATATTTTCCAGAAAGTAAATATGTCATAAGTGGATATTCTAGTTTTATTACCATTCTGAGTCAGATTTCATCATCTCTCTGTACTTCTTCTTGTGCCCACTAAGTCAGTCTTGGGAAGTTTACATGAAATGCAGCAGTCAGCAGTGGCCTCGAAAAATAGCCATACATGAACCCCATTAAGGCCAGCAGCTTCTAATGGGAACTGGAGATGTATCTGGTAGTATGAAATCATTAAATGTTAGCTAGTCTATTTCTTAAAAAATGTAATCAAAACCAATAGAGAAATCTGTAGTAATCCTGTGTAAGAAACTGTCATCCAGCCATTAGTATTTTCCTATAAAAACTTCATTTGGAAAAGAGATTACATTTTTGTCTCACTTTAGATCTTACAAATTTATGTCATACTTTGTGTCTTTAAAGCTTGTGAGCAAACTTTCTGTTGATTGTACAATAAAGGCAGCAGCTCAGTTTGAATATTTACAAGAAAACCCCCATAGAATGAGCGTAATACGAAAAATAATGAAGCAGTAATTATAATTCTCAAGGCTAATAATTTTAATAATAATTTATACTTAAACAGCTCTCAGATAAGCGATTTCAAAGGTTTATAAATATTAAGTAAGATGTGTATGTTGAGTAATTACTAAAACAGTGCCTTGAACTTGACATTCTTGAAAAATCTCTAACACCATAATTGTCATTAATCTCATTTTACAGAGGGATACATTGAGGCAAAGTAAAAGTGCCTAGAATAAGGAAACTTTAGCAATAGATTTCTGTCTCAAGTACCTGTACTTAAATCAACCCAACTAGTACATCACAATGAAATAATTTATATTTCAACTTTCAGTCTCTCCACATTTCTGTTAAAATGTGTTACTTTAACTGCCAAAACTAGTTTATGTGAGTCAACCTATAAATTTTGTCTAGAGTAGTGATGTATGTGTGTAAACAATCACGGTAGAGTGACAGTTTTTTGTGGCCTACTCCATGTCCTCAGTTATGGGCAAGGCAAGTTTCATGTTGGATTCTTGGCACGGCACTATGTAAAATGTGTACTCTAATTCAAAAGGTCACCTCTGAGTATGCCGACTCTTCCTCCTCCAGAGAGAAGCCAGAGTCCATGAAAAAACTGCAGTTCCTGCTTACAGTTTGTATAACCTATTTTTTCTGTTACTTTGTGCCCATTCACACATGATATCTCAGAACAGTTAAGTAAAATAAAGGATATTGTCGCTGTCATATTGCTGAGAAAATGGCAGTTATGGATTTACTTAATGCATTCATTACTTTTTGGACTCTGGAGTCTCCTGGGTAGTGCCACATATCTCCATGTTGGCCACCAGTTCCATATTCTATGTGGGACTCTGTAAGGAACCAGCATGTGTTTCAAGGATTCATTATTATTGTTGTTAATTTTTTTATTTTTATAGCCCAAATGAATTGACCTTACCTCATGATAACTGTAAAAGCTGTACTGGCCAAGTGTATTATGGTAATGGGTCTTTGAAAGAACTTTCTCCTGGCTATATAGTAAGTGTGAGGTCCTGCCTCTGAATTAATACCGAAGCATCAGTGACATTGCAGGCCCATAGCAGAGAGCTTAACGCCACTGCTTCTCTATTGAGAGACCCACCCATCTTAGTTTTTCCAAATTCAGTTGAAGATAGATCCTTCTGACTCCAATGTCTAGAACAATGATGATAGTAAAGATGACCATCATTTATTCTCATGAACTTTTACTGTTGTGGCCTTGGAGGTAGCTAGAATTGAGCAGAGCATGCATCCTTCCTCACTGGTCGTGCATGAGGAGTGCACATTGATTTATGGCAATGGTTCCATTTAGAGAAGAGCTGGGAACTGTATCTTCCTGTGAGCTACCAAGCATCAATCCGTCATTCTGAGAACTGCCTAAATGGTAGGGTCTGTCCTAGTCTGGAAGCTTCTGTAGTCACTTGGACCTTCACACCTATGACACTAGGGTCCTGGATTATGTTAAGCATGTGGTTCTTATCAAAGGTTTTGTCATCATTATCATCATATGATCATGATTATTAATATGGTTCTCTTCCATTCACTGCAGAAACAATACATAAACATTCTGCTTTCATGCCATTAATGTGTGTTACCATCAGTCATACACTGTTAAGCTACCAAAAGGTTCTTTACAGTTAACTGATCAATAATCAAATTATATATTTGTAGTTGCCATTTGTACTTCCATTTGCAAATCCATTGTGACAGACACTATCTGTTTGGTTTTCCTGAGGCAGAGACTTTCTTCTTTACATGCAGTAGCAGCTCAACTCATATTAGGGAACCAATAAATAAGTAAATGAAATCTTTAATACTTTAAGCACAACGAATTAAGTTGTTTTATGTGGTCATGCTTAAGAAGTTCCAAATGTACACCAAGCTTTCCCCAGAATGAAATATGGGTACAACTTTAAGCATTGTAGGAGCTAAGGAAATCAGTCACATACATATAAGTTACTAAAATATGAGATTATATAGCATACTTGTTCAATTATGATGTTTAATTTCATAGGTGTTATTGTTAACTTTTGTTGAGCAGTTACTAAGTGTGAGGCATTTTTTAAAAAAACTGCATCATTATCTTGCTTAATTCTATAACACAAAAAATCTTATTACTTTCATACCTGTTTTGCAGATGAAAAATTCTAAAGCTTAGGAGAGCTGCATAAATTATCTAAAGTCAAATAGCTTACAAATAGTAAAGTACAGAGTATAATTTGTTTAAGCATTGAATATTGAAAAGATAAAAGACGTTGTCCAAAATCTTATAGTTTTTAGGTGGTGGGATTGTAAGATATAATATGCTTAACCTTTGAACACTAAAAAGAAAAGAGACCATTGCACTTTAAAGAAAACATGCCTTTGATATTCCATTTATATATACTCTTGCTTTAACTTTATAGGATATAGAATGGCGTGTATTGATTTTATCATTATTCAATTGTATGTGCTCTTATTAGACACATCAAATTATCTGTGGAATCATACACAATCCAGTGGATACATAATAGATGATATAATGTTAAATTGTTTGATATCTACAGTAAGCAAATTTATAGTTTTGTTGAAAAAAAAATCTGCGTAATTGAGACATGAGCTTCTTGGTAAGACTAGATCAAATCAAAACATACCCAGAGCAGGAGAGGCCTGAGCATGAGCACATTAGCAAACAGTATGCTGTAGGGCTGTGGAAAAGAAGAGACTGACTGCTCCAGAGGATCACACTGTGAGGGAGACATTATACAGGAGTGGGGAGAAGCAAGAGGTGAACCATGGACTCAATGTTAATTACAAAACGCACAGAGACAGAATTAACAACCACAACCCTTGTGCACCAAAACCAGGATCACCCATTCTGACCCTTCATCTTTCCTAATAAGCACTTCAAGTTCTAGATGTTAGAATGTTTAAAAAGCCACAAATGCAAAAAACAAAACAAAAAATCCTACCGAAAAGCAAAACAAAACAAAACAAAACAAAACAAAAAACCCAGGTGATGATTAATTAGAAAGATAGTTTTTAACCTCTTAACAAATATGCACATAAGAGAAATAGTCATCACTGATTTTAGTGATCAATAAATATTATCAGTAAATTGCTTCTGTTCCTGAGGTAGTTGTTTGCTCTTGTAGAAAAGACAGGAGAAGGCCAAAGCGTTTACTTAGTCCTCGAGAGCATGGTAAAGACAGGATAAGTGGAAAGTTTCATGTCTCTAATATATTTGTTAATTGACGTGCTTATTTATTGTTTCCTATTTACCAACTCTGTGAATTGAAACAATCATACTGGTCATTAAATTTTTGCTTGTGATCCTGCAAGCTGGGACCCCCACAAGTGATGTAACTGGGGGCTGCCCACTGGAATGTATTCATGTGCATTTGTTTGCCTGCTCTCAGTAGCCAAATTGCCTGAAACACATTGAAGGAAGAAGACATTTACAAATTGTGATACTCCGAGTTTGGATTTGAACTCAACATTTAAGCCAGGTCAAATATGTCTTTCACGTTTTCTGTGTATATGCAGAAGCTTTGGCTATAATAGTATGTAAATTGACAAAAGCGCTAACTTTCTCTCTTTAGGGGAAAAGTAAATGAAAAACAATCTAGTTTTAATTAATGTTGAGATCCTGCTGGTAATCATTTAAAGGTTAAGCTAGCACATGCTGGAAGAGAAAATCTTGTGATTCATATTTTACTTGAGTATATTTTACTTCATATTTTGCTTTTTTACTTATAAAAGTCACTTTAGCCATGAAGCTTCTATCCTCTTGCCTTGGAACAAATGAGAGAAAAGAAAAACATGAAAGCATCTGTGTTTCCAATATATGTCACTTTGCTCTTCAGGGAGCTCTGTACACTACCTGGAAGCATAAGAGAAGTCTCTTCCCTAGCAGTTTTGGAACTGTCTAGGCAGAGCTCCCGTGCCCTTGCTGCGGGACAGTGGTGACTTCATCAGTGCAGGCAACGCGGAGCAGGTGCAGAATGGTTGTGAGGCCTGAGGATCAATAAGGAGCCTTTAGATTTAAGACTAATCATTTTTTGTGTTCAGCAAAAGTCAAAATCTCTCAAAGTTGTCATTGTTGGTCCTGATTTCCCCCCAGAGAGTCAGAGAAGGTGTGATAAATCATCATGCTTGCAATACAAGTAAAATGCACATCAGAAGAGACTTGAATTAGACTAGAGATGGATAATGTAAGCCTTAAACATCTTAATTATTTCAGTCTTGAACTGAGCAAAACCTTTAACTAGAAGTAGTAACAGTGACAGTAACAGCAACAGACACACTAAACTCCCAAGTTACAAGTGTGACCTGGTCAGGAATATGGGCTGATCGTATCTTCCCAGCAGAATTTTAAGCAGTTGAATGGATGACGTCAAATGCTTTTGAATGTATCTTTAAACTGCTGTTGAATGTACATAAAATTTCACCAGACTCTCTGATTTAAAGCCCTAGAGAAGGCCACCAGGCTCGTATGGAAATTAGCTAAGCATAATTTATTCATGAAAAGAAGAAAAGCTGAATTAATAAATACATGAGTATGTAAACTTATAACTGCATAAAGATCTGTAGAAAATATGAAAGCCAAGCTTCATGTGTTAACCGAAACCCTTAAGGTGTGGCCACTTGGTTCTCTCTTGCAAACAATTCTATTTTGAAAGCCAGCATGAAATAAATAATAAAAAAAAGTGTATTTATTTTTTGGAAGGTCTTTTTTTTCTCCAAAAATGTAGACCGGCCTGGTGAATGCTGCTCTATGAGAATCAATCTAAGAGAATTATTTTTTAAAATATTAATGAAGGTGCTAATTCCAGAGATTCAGGAAACTGCTTCTCAGCAGGTTTAAATCAAACTCTCTGTCTGGACTCAGCTCTGAGAGCATTTTCACAAAGTATTGTCATAAGTACACGGTCTTGCCTTATTGCCGGAGTGGTCATCAGTTTCCCCCATCATTATCATCCTTATGATAGCATAATCTCTATCAACATCATCAACCTCATCAGGAATTAATTTGACAGTGTGGGTTTTATTCAGTAGGAATTGGAATGAAGTATATACTGTTACACTTTTTAAAATTCTATGAAAGGAATCTTGCGTTGTATTGGATGTGTTATAGTGGAACTTTCTTGTTGAATTTTGAGCCTTCTGGCCACAATTAAGACCTGGTTGAAATCTGGCAGCCTGACTCAGTAATGATATTCTCTAGGATTTGGATCATCAAGGAACAAAAACTGTTATTTCCTTTATTTCTTTAATTTAATGAAAACATTTGAAATATTTCTATATGTTGTCATTATTGTTGATGTCCTTTCAGTAACTAAAAACATTTTTGTCTAATGCTGTTTGGGAACGTTTCAATCTAATTCAAACATTGCCCCTAGTCAATTAATGAAGATCAAAATAAAAGCATAAACCCTTTAAAATTAGTCTTACATGAAAATTATAATTCATAAGAACAAAAGTGAATCAGCAAATGCTCTTCTGTTCATAACCATGAACAATAAAATGGAATTTTTATTATAAAATGATGGATAAATCTATTTGCCCCCCACAGAATGTTTTATAAATTTTAACTCATTAAATTCCTGTGGCTACTCTCTGAGGTAGATACAATTATAACCATTTTATAGGTGAAGAAAATGAGGCACCAAAGGGTATATAACTTACTTACAATTGCATAACTAGTATAGACATGTTGGAGATTTGGCCTAATATTGTGGGGAGATACTTAAAGCAAATGGCAAGTCCCCATGGCTTTCTGACCTTAGTCCTTTAAATGTGTTAATTGGATCTGATTATTTGGGGATGGAGAAGGGTGCCCCGCACCATAGCACAGATCTCTCCCCTTACCTCGGGTGAGAATTTTTAAAAGAGCTGTTGACAACCCTTAGTGGAAGAATTTTATTCCTGTTCTTGAGCACGTTCTTCTCATGAGTTTTACAGCTGTCTGGTAGTCAGGATTTACACCAGCTGACCCATGGAAACACATGTGAAAACAGAAACATTTCTAAGTTCTGATTACCCATTACTATCCTTAAAAATTTTACAAAACTTAATGGCTTGAAATGGTGACACCATTTACTTATAATTGAGTAGTTCAGGCAGTACTTGGTGGTGATAGCTCTTCTCTCATTGACACTTTTGGGCAGATCAAAGCGTTGGGAGTTGGAATCATCTGTAGCCAGAGCTCCACAGTTTGTGTGGTTGATGCTCCCTGTAACTTCATCTAAAACTTTGACTGGAATACCTCTTTCTCATTCTCCCATGTGAAGGCTTCCCTTTCTTACAGCATGAGGGCTAAGTTCCAAGAGTCAGGCACCCAAAAAAAAGAGCCAGGTGGAGAAATATACCTTACAAGTCTCACAGAATGACTTTGAGTATAGTCTTTGATTATGACTGTCACTGAGTTCTTCTCAGGATCCAGGGAAGGGAATGAACATGAGTCCTGTTGCTGGATGGAAGAATATCAATATAACATTTTAACAAGATCATAGAATGGATGACTCAGCTGTATTTGGAAGCATAGTTAGTCTTCCATAGTTTATTTTGTTAAGCATTTAGTACTGCCAATATCAAGAAATGTTTTGTTTGAACAAGTAGACCTTTGCTAAAAGAATAGAAAACCATAGGTTTAACTGAAATAATTTTTCCAAAGAACCAAGTTTGTTCAGGAAACTGACTCTCATATAAGATATTGACAACAAAGGAAGTAGGAAGATACTTTCTAAAGTTAGTTGAAGCCTTGTTCCTATTTTATAGTAAAAAATCTTTACAGGTGAGAATTCCCCAAACATACGTAAGGTGGTTCAGTTAGGCTGATCACATCTCTAACAGTTGCCAGAGGATCTTATACCAGATGTTAACATGCTAGTTTCTATGAAAAAGCAATGTTGAATTTTTTCACATTAATATAAGAACAATAGGAGTGAACTTTTATGAAATTATTTCCCTGTGGATATCAAAGGAAGTTAACAGACACACTTTAAGAAAAAATCTGATCATTTTAAAGTTATTTACTGAGCATCTAATCTGAGAATGTCATGAGAGGAATTGAGGATTCATGGAACATGTTTTCTAGAAAAAAAGAAAAAGAAAAACATTGCTTTCATTAGGAAAGAGATAAGGAGATGCTAACAAACTACCGCATGATTTGAGTGATTTCTCCAACACTGTCTTAAATTTTCACTTACTCAGTCATATACCTCCTCTCCACCCATCTCTTTTAAAACAAAACCACTGTACATATAAGCAGGCTATTCCAGGTTAATAACAAAACTTATGTTTGCACAACGCTCTATGAAAGTCAAGACGCTTTCACATCTGTGATCATATTTGGTGCAGAAATACCTAAGCTGGACTGAATAATTGTTCAGTTTTTAATGTGGAGCCTTGAGAGTCAATTCACAGTACTTGGAATAACAGAATTAGTAATCCTGTGGTCATAGGCCTGGTCCGTCTCCCTTTTTGTTGACCATGTGTGATTTTCAGTTTAGTACAGAACCAATGAATAGGTTGAAAGCAAGGTCTCCATTCCCACAGCAAGAAGAAATCACATGACTGTGCTTCTAACAAGGGTGCAACAATGACTGTATGGCAGAGGAGGAAGCATTGGAATGGATGGTGGTAGATGTGAAAATTCATTGTCGTACCTTGATGTGAACCATGAAAAAAGTGCACTGTATGAGTTAGTAAGACTACTTTCAGTGCTAAATCTGTATGATTTCATATTATATAAATGAAAAATATAGTAACCAATATCAACATTCTTAAAAGAGGTTCATTAGGCAGATAGGAATTAAATTGTAAAATGATTTTTTAGTTGAAAAGAAAAATATTATCAATAGGAAGTTTGAGTGAGGTTGTAAGAAATAGAAGAAGAGAGAATTTAAAGAGAATATTTTCCCTATTAATCCAACTGGTGTACTATGTTTCAGTCACTGTCTTTACTGAAAGGCACCAAAAATTCTGTCCTCATGGGGCTTATATGCTAAAAAGAGGAAAGAGCAAACAAATAAATATGATCGGTGAAGTGATTTCATGTGCTACAGTGGGAAAAGCAAATAGGAAAGGATGGGCTGGAGGTCTGTTTCTCCAGACAAGCCTCGCTGTGAAAATGACATTTGAATAAGGACCTGAGGAAGGAAGGGAGCCGATCCTGCAGGTTGTCTAGGAAATGAGTTGTCCAAGAAAGGTGCATGGCTAGGGAGGTAGGATGGGATCAGGTTGGAGCCAAGAGGGTTTGTTGAAGGCTTTTAAAGTTTTATAGGTAGTTTTATTCTTATTCTGAATGAGCTGAGGAACTACAGGGGTGGACTTGTGGTAAGGAGTGGCAGGATTTAACTTAAGTTTCAAAAGAATAACTTCAATGTGCCATAATGTCAATGTGCTGATTATTACAACAATCAGACAAAACAAACCTCCATCATTTGCTAACAAACCATGAAGCCATTATAGTCTTCTAGCCTTGAGAGTTGGTAGCATTGGAGGTAATGAGAGATGATTAGATGCTGTATAATTGAATGTCAACACGATAGGATTTAGAGACATACAAGGGACAAGAATGACACCAAGGTTTTTGTCCTAAGCAATTGGATGAGTAGACTTCTCTTTTACTGAGAAAATCCATGAGGAAAATCAGTTTCAGTGTGTGTGTATAGGGTAGGAATGAAAGGTAGATTAGAAACCAAAGGATGTGTGCAAAACAAAAACCAAAAAAAGCATTTATTATTAATATGATTTTGTTGTATTACTTTCCCAAAGGATTTGAAAAGGCCTATTATAAAATATATGGCTAGAATAAACATGGAAACTTAAAAAGAATAAAAAGCTTAAGCATACCATATAGTGGTAGACATAAACAACAGTTCCCTGTAGAGAACAAAACACATACTTTCCTGGTCTTTGCAGAATATTTCTTGTCAATAGTAAAAATATGGGGATGGTGTAGAAATAAAGAGGAATATTTCCTATCAGAAATAATCATTAAAACTAATTTTACTCATTCCTTTAATGACTATTTATTATTAAGATCACTGTATAACTTCTGTAGATACAAAGATGAAAGAAGCCCTGCCCTTGCCTCAAGTAGCTACCATCTCTCAAAAGAAGCAAACACTTGCATGGATGGTTTTCTACGGCGATGTGATACTCCTTTGAGTATTGTATTAGGTATAGACATAGCAGTACCCCACTTCTGGTACATTTTAAAGGAAGAGAGGTTGAGTTTGGCTCATGCTTTCAGTCATGGTTGGCTGCCTCTCAGGCAGAAATATCATTGTTGAACATCATGATAGAGGAAAGCTGCTCAAGTTGTGGCAGAGAAGCAGAGTGAGTTGGAAAGAGATAAGGGATCAGACAAAATCTCCAAAATTGCACCCCTAGTAATCCACTCCCTCCAATTAGGCCCCACATCTTAAGATCTCATTTAGCTATGAACTTATCAATGAGTTGGGGGAAAGACTGGAAGGGTAAGTAATAGGTAAAGTTTTCTAGATGTGTCACCTAAGATGAAAAACTGTATGAAACATGAGTTAACAAATTATGGTCCACAGAGCAAATTTAGCTTGCACCCTCTTCCTGTATGTAAAGTTTTGCTGGGTGTTATGGTTTATGTCTCAATGTCCCTCTGAAGCCTCATGTGGTCATGGGGAGTGGGCTTTTCAGAGGTGTTTGAATCTAGCGTTTGTGATTGGTCCATTGTCTAGAGGTGGGATTGGTGGTTGAGCGCTGCACGCTCCCTGGGGAGGGTAGCCTGCTTGCAGTATAAGGAAGAGAAAGAGCCTAGCTCCTACTTTGACCCCTTTGGCTCTTGTTGCTTTTGCTATCTGCTGCCACCTTGAACTGTTGACCCTCTGCCATGCCACCCTGCCTTTGAGCCAGATGATTGTGACCTGAAACATCCACAAACTGTAGTGTTGGGTATTTTGTCTCAGCAGAGAAAGAAAAGTAACACACTGAGTCCACAGCTATGTTTATTCATTTTTGTGTAACCCATGTGCTCTAGCACAACTACTGTAAAATAGCTGAGTCACAAAGCTGTGGCCCACAAAGTCTCCAATATTTACTGGCTGGCCCATTACAAAGGTGTGCTAACCCCTGTGTTCTAGGAAGAGGAGACAGTATGACATGGTACTATTTTAGGAAATCAACACAAAAGATTAAAGTAAGAAGAGCAGTATATGGAGCTAGTGAAACAAGTATTGACTAGTTCATTGAGACCCTGTACCCATGCTAGGCAATTTAAACTTTCTACAGGGCACTGGGAATCAATAAGGGATTTTTAAACAACGACACTTTAGGGTCAAACTTGAACTTGAGATAGATTATTTTGTTTACTTATTACAGAATATAGATTTGAGGAAGGAATATCTGTTAAAAAGGAAGACATTAGGAAGTTTATAGGAGTAATTTGTACAGAGTTAATGAACTGATTAGAAGGTTGATCATAAATGTATAAAATGGAATATTATATAATTACTATAATGAGATACAGCTACATTATAATGATAAAGAGTGATAGCTATGTTAAGTACAGTTAATAAAGAAAAAAGCATACGTGAACATACAGAACATGTATTAGTATATACATGAAAAAATAGAGAAAATACATTGAAACAGTCAAATAATTTGTGGGGGTAGGCAGAAGTACAGGGAATTCTTGCCTTTAATTTTACAATTTTGTACCTTTATTTTTTTTTATAATAAAAATGTCTTACTTTTCAATCAGACTAACTATATTAACTTTTAAACAGTTACTTGAAAAGTCTCAATGAGGGTTTATCCTGAGATCCAGGGCAAAGAAGGGAAGGGGTGGAAAAAAAAGAATTTACATTTGAGAATAATTTAGAAAGTAAAACTAACAAAATTTAGTAATGTAAGAAGTCAAAGGTGAAAAATCTTATGCTCAGGTTTCTGGTTTGGGTAACTGTGGTAAATTTTGTGGCAAGAATATAATAAAAGTAAAATGAAATACATTTTATTGGTCATTTAAGATGTACAAAGCTTTGTACTAACTGGATTTTTAGTACACTTGAATTATTAACAAATGAAAAAAGAATTTTTATTGTTCCCATTTTGTGATAAATATAGTGAGCCTGAATAAGAGTGGGTTGTATAATTAGAGAGTAGGATACCAGTGAAGAAAAACACAGGCCAGATTGAGTCCAAGCTGATATGCTCCCACTTCCCCAATCTTAAGTGAATTTTTAAAAGAACAATGTAATGCAAAGATAAAATCAATTCAGAACATATCACATCATTGACATAGAAGTTTTGAATTAACATGATGAACTAAATGAAACAAAAGCAGAAGTCCTCAGATTGAATTTTGGAGAATTTTTTAGTTAATAGATCTTAATAATTACCAAGTTTTAAGAATAATGGTATATGATATATGGCAGACTTTCTCCTGTAGTTGTGTTTACATACGTCACATGGCTGCCTGTGTAAACTATGTATATTTTAAAAATTGGAATAAAATTAATTTGATGAATTTGTCTTTGCATCAGAAATCATAGGTCTGACTTTATGAGTTTAAGTTGGTGAACATTTGTTGAGTGCTCACTCTGTGCAAAGCACACTAATGCTGCAATGCTACCTACTATTACTTTTTATGTGTTTAAAACTTTGGTAGGGGTAGGAAAAATGAAGATCCAAAAGAGACATAATTTTCTAAACATTTTTTTTAATATCCAGAGTCATTATGACCCTCTGCTTTTTATCAGATTATCATTGTGTTTTGTTTAGGAAATTATTCTTTGGCAAATGCATTCTCAGTTCTGGTTAGGCATGCTTGGGTTAAAGGTAGAATGACTTCCTGATACAGTGCAGTGGGACTTCGTGAAGGGCGGAGAAAATGGTGCACCTCCCACCCAAGCAAGTGCTCTTTGTGTCTCTTCACCCTGGCATTCAGCCACCAGAGGGGGCATGGACCAGAGTGCAGTAAATTCTGCCAGCTGACTCACTGGCTTCTCAGGTCTCCAGAGCAGGACTGTAGCCCTCCTCAGTTAGATGCTATTTGATGAGAAAGTCAGTGGTTTCTAGTGACCATGGCTGTGCTTTCTGCAGTGAAGATAGAGGCTTGCCTTAAAGACTTTCTAAAAGGCACAAAATAACGTACCTTTGATATCCACTTAAAAGCATAATGATGGCTTTCCTGAGAACTGTGTCCCATGTACACTTTACTTCCTTTCTAATATGTTATTGATTTTTACCCAAATACAGATACGAGTTTTCAGAAAGAGAAATCAGGTCGTCAAGATTGACCATTCAAGATAAAGTTTGTATATTGCATAAAAATGTGTTCTTGACATAGCAAAATACATTTCCTTTATGCTCATTGAATTCACTTTATAGTGACTCACTTAATAGCCTAACATATATCATTTATACTGCTATCTTTCATGCTTTTAAACTGTAATATCCTCTCCTCAAGACTACTTGTCAATTTCGCTGATCTAGTTTGATTTCATAAATTAACTGTGCCAATTATGTAAAGAGTTATACTAGAATAAGAAAAGGAAGAAAACAAATATTAATCTTCCATCCCTGAATGTAGGTATTTCAACACAACTTTGATCATACTTGGATGTTACTTAATAGGAAAATATATACCTTTTATTTGTCAGTTTAGTATTGCTTGCTTTAAACATTTATGAGTATTTTTTTCATTCATCTTTTCATTCCAAATCCATCCTACTTTTAGGCAGCTACGTTTCTATTTCATCAATATAAAATGTGGAAAATGAGCTAAGAGTTTCCTTACTTAGGGTACTATAACCAGGACAATTTGCTTGGTGTTTCTACTCTGCCATTCTGTCCTTGGGGGATATCTTCGGAGACACAAGTGCCATGTCATAGACAAGTTGTATAAGTTGCTTGCTGTAGATACCCTACATTGCTTTAGTCATTTTGCCACTCAGAGACTTTTAAGAACCACATGGAGTTGACAATGTTGGACAGAGAATAACATTTTTAAAGTGCAGCCTGTTTCAAAGAGTGTCTTCTAAAGACTTAAATCTGAAGTTTCCTCTTTAGCCCTTACAATATTAGGATGAGTCTTGCTTTGTTTTCCCTGGGAATGGAAAAGAATTTATCAACACCTTTTCCTAAAAGTATTTTGTATACGAGAAAGCAATGAAAAAAATCTTGCATTAGTCTTTTATCTTCCTGTGGTTAAATAATGTCAGTTTCTTTTAACTTCTTTTTCTAGATCCTGTTCACTTTTTTGTGGGGGTTGGTAGTGAATGGGAGGCACTGCTTCTCTCAGAATCCTTTCAGTTGTCCTATTCTAAATTAGTGAAACACAAGATTGCTATGCTAAAGGAGTATCTTTCCAGATTGTCTATTGAAACAATCCAGAAAAAAATGTAGTAGGAGGACTCACAGGACAGTCAATTTGGAATTCCTGTGTTTCCATGTTAACTCTGCTCTCACTGCTGATCTGCACCTTTGAACATAGACAGCTAAATTTGTGCCACACAGACACACTCGCTCATGCATACACACAGCACATTTATATGCACATTCACTCACAACATATGTACGACACACACATCCATACACCGATACACACTTAGATATCACATACAAGATACAGATTAAGTACACATACATATAACATAACCAAAGACACTCACTCAAACAACACACATAGCATGCACAAATACACACACACACACACACACACACACACGTGACTTGTAAGCTTATAGAATGTTGAGAAACACATGAAAGAGGATATTGCTGGACTTAGGTTCCCAGACTTGTTCTGATAAAATTCTTTGCATCTCAAAGCCCGAAAATCAGAGCTTCTTAGCCTCTCCAAGTTCACTTACCTTTTGCAGGCCTTCAAGCCTCAGTAGTTTTACCACAGTAATATTTTTTTACTAAGAATTTTAAACAGGGCTTTGCCATTGGACATCTTTTGAAATAGTTAGCTTTGCTTCACTATTTTTTTGTAACTTGCCAAAATCACAAATAAAAGGGACTATGTCCTCTAATGCTTCTTCTCTGGTCATTATCTTGGAAAATATGCAGAGTCTGGTCCAAGTAGAGTGCTCCCCAAACCTTGCTGTTACTTTGAGAATAGTTTTAATGAGGCTCGCAGCTGAGCCAAGCTCTCCTGTTGTGTTATTATTTGGGCATGTGGAAGCCCTGGTGATTGATCAGCGTGGGGGAACTGGCAACACTGGTCTGCCCTCTGGGTAGAGGCAGAGCCTCCAGCAGGAAAAATTAGGGAAAAAGAAAAAAAAGGAGAGGAAATGTTTATCACTCGTCTCCTAGCGTTTTATGGCCGTGTTATGGTGAACTGGGAGATGGATGTGTATATTCATGGATTTTGCACCACTTTAAGCACTAATAACATTAAATCAACCTTAATACTTTATGCCAAATGTGCTCTAAAAGAGGGAATAATGGGAATTTTTGTTGACTTTAGTAAAGCATACTTTACACTGGAAAGTTACACTGGAAATGCATAAAATGCTACAAAGCAGAGGTCACAATTATGCTAATATCATGATAATATAAAATATTAAGTCACCAAAATGACAGGATTTATAACCAACTATCCTCAGTCCCCAGAAACCTTAGTGATAAGCTCATGGTAAACACAACAGCCTGTCCTCCCAAGGAGTCTGATTACAAATTTAAATATGTGTATGATTAGAACTCTGCCAGTCTCTCTCCTCTAGAGACAGATGAAGTAAAATTTGATTTATATCATACCTGGAGATCTATGTGTTAAACTCTCTGGTTGCAGGATCACTTCTAGGTCTGATGAATTTTGTGCTTAGCAAGTTGCTTTTTGGGAAAACGGGGACTATTATTAATAATCTCGCATAGCTCTGTAATCCCATAAACTAAAACCTGATCATTGTTAAGAGTAGTCAAGTATTTGGAAATGGCAAAAGGAAAAGTCTATATGCCTGCCTCTTTTTTTATTAAGTCCTGGTTTTTGAGCTGAGGTCCAGTATTGAAAAGCTTGATTCTGAGCTTAATCTCGTGGCTTTTCATTTGCTTTTAACTTTGAAGCCACTGTCAAATTAAGGCCTCCCCTTCCATGGTGCTCTTTCCACACACTAACTTTATCACTGGCGATAGTTACCAGGAAAGATAACAGTGTGACATGAAGGCTACATCCTTCCTTCTTGTTGTTTCTGCTTAAATAACACTGACTTCTATTTTACTTAGCCATTGTCATTATGAAAGTATAGAAGGTAATGGAAAATAAACGTTTAAAACTCAATGTTATTACATACAATACTCTTCAATAATTCTCTGTGCTAAGGTCCTTGTTTTAGCTATTTTACTATGCCAACAAAGATCAGAAAATGCGTGCTTACCAGCTATGCTTTATCTTTTCAGTATTAGATATATGCCCATTGCCCGCACTTTACTTACATCTTGTTCTGTAGTGTTGGCACATCATCACCATTCATTAGTCTCTACCGGCAGAGTATGGACTAGTCCTGCCCCAATCTTTGAAGTCAGCAACTGGGACAAAGGACTGGTGTCACCTACATGTTTATCTAGTCCATCCCTTTACCCATCTGTCACTCTTACATCCTTAATGGTAATGCTGTGAATGACAATAAAATAAAACAAGTTGCCCCCAAAGGAATTCCTATTCCCATACTGTTGAGAAGAGCTCTAAAGCCATGGTTTTAAAGTGTAGCCTGCAGTCCCTAGAGTTTACAGCAAAGTTCTTATAGGAGTTGACAACATCAAAAGAACACTGAAACTCTAGGGCGCTTTCCCACACTCAGTCCTTGCATCTTAGCAAAAGCCAATCAATATTTCTTGATCTTCAGTTTTGTGCAAAACTCTGTTTGTGCTTAGCCCTTCTAGCAATGCTCCTCTTTGCCAACTCCCTCTTTCCGGGACAAAAAGAATGCGTTCTTTCTCTTAGCAGGATGGAACTTCTGAACACATTCATTTTCTTGCATTCATGAAGCATTGGTTAACGTTTGAGAGTTTCTGTAACCCTTTGCCTGACTTCAAGAATAAAAAAGTATGAGAAAGAGATTTCCAATGTTATCAAAATTATACTTGTTTCTAAATAAATGGAATTGTTTCCCCCTTTCTCTCAGGAGGCTTCAGTTGGCTCACCTCCCAAACACAACCTTTGGATAATAAATTCCTTTGAAAAGAAGCACGAACCCCTTTTGATGTTATAAATAGTATATGAAGTCAGAGAGAAAGGATCATGTAATTGCAGCACAAAGCCTGAGCGATGTCTACGGGATAAAGTAGGTCTTAGTCTTCACTCACCATTTCATAACTTTATATTAGAAGATGTATTTTAATAAGCACTTTAATAAGCATTGACAATTTTTCTACCTCTTTGCCACTAATACAGCTTGATTCAGGGATCTATAGATATACACATCTACAACTACAGCTCAAAAAGAAATTCAGTGAGGATTCAGCCATGTACTGGTATCATGGGCCTTTAGGCAATCTTCGAGAAGGCAAATTATAGTCTGGGTTTAGTTCTAAAGGAGCAAAAGATTTTGCTGCTCGATGGATTTCTTAAAGAACTCTAAGGCAGTTAATTCCTTTTTTCTTGTTTCTCTCTCTCTTCCTTCTTCCCTCCTTCTTTCCCTTCTTCCCTCCTTTTCTCTCTCCTCTCCTCCCATGCATTCCTATGAACACCCAGACTCACACTTTAAAAAACTCACTTCACAAGATACCCTGTTGTTTTCCCCCACTGTGACCCTTTTCCTCTGGAGTTCAGTGCTGTGTTTTTGACAAGCATTTAAGACCCCGAAGACATAAGCCTCACTTTGTCAATGTGGCAGTGAGGCCCAACACATCAGTAAATGTCACCAAGGTGTCAACCCTTTACATCATAACTGCAGTTCATTTCTCTGCATTGACAGTGATGCTTATGCTGGGTAAGGATTAGAATGGGCACATTTCCAGATCTTAATTACATCAGGCATGAGGATGAGCAACAGCATTTTTCTTTGGGGGAGAGGAAGGGAGAGGGAGGGAGAAGAGGAGAGTAACGCTGAATTTGGCCATCTAAAGCCTCCTGTGTCCCCGTTTATCAAGAGATAATAGGATTAAACTAAGCTATGGGACTTCTCTGGCTAATGCTGCCTTCAGCAGGGGTCTAATAAAGACAGATATAATTGAGTAAATGGTGAATAAGAATGAAAAAATACAGAGTATAAGCACAATGCTTAGGAATAAATAATGACAAATTGGATTGTGTCCAATCTCTGCAGACTTGGTTAAAATCTGGCATTCTATTCTGAATTATAAGTGGTAACAAACATCTATCTTTCTTCTCCCTAACTTGTCCCGGCTCATTATACGTATCAGAACATATCCTCTCAAGTTGAACTGGAATCTATCAGCACTTCTAAGTCCTAACTATTAAAGAACATGTAAGCCGGGTTAAAGAAACATAGTAAATTAAGTGCCTAAAAACAAATGTGATACAAATTAGAGTTGCTTTCTTTGACCCTTACTCCTTTACAGGATTTGCCCCATTAACAACTGGAAATTTATTTTCATTTTCTTCACCCCTGTAAGATGAAAGCAAACATATAACACAGTCCCAGAGGAGTAATTAATTAGATCATTTACTGACATGGATTTGAATAGTTTATTTAAATACAATTCTGTTATTTATTTATTTTACATTATGCAAAAGTTGAAACTCCTGTTCTAATTTGCACTTAGCAAGAATCTCTGAAAAATATCACAGTGAAGGAAATAAACAAAGAACCAGTGATCAAAGGGCCACATTGAGAAATGCATAAAAGAATTACACCAAAATGAGTGGTTCAGTGATAAAAATATTAAAGATGGGTTGAGCTGAGAAGCAGGGAGAGTATGTCTGTTTGTTTTGTATTCCCATGGGCATATTTTAGCAAATCCAATGAGTTCATTGATAAGATGCTATGTTAAAAAAAAGTAGGAAAAAACAATTTTAAAATAAAAGATCCCAATATAGGTAAGAAAAGTATAATGAATATGCAGATGATCACAACAAAGAAGGGCTGTTTTTGAAAATAAGCAATAGAAAATTCACAAACTTGGAAGCAAATTAACAAAAAAAAAATCACTGTGCCACCTCAAAAAATGATAAAAGTCTCCCTAGAAAATGGAAGTTTCCTCAAGTACATTTTCAAAAGCTGCAGGTGAAAGTAGCAAATTAGTTCACCAAGGGTGAATGAATAGTGAGTCTCCTCTAGAATTATTAAGTCTTTTTCTGTTTTGAAAAACAAATTATGAAATGTTAGGACAGATGTCCACATTCATTAACTTAAGATGAGTAAATGGCCCCTAAATTCTTGAGTATAACATTTGAAGTGTTTCCATTCAATG
This sequence comes from Dolichotis patagonum, assembly GCA_004027295.1. Taxonomy (NCBI): domain Eukaryota; kingdom Metazoa; phylum Chordata; class Mammalia; order Rodentia; family Caviidae; genus Dolichotis; species Dolichotis patagonum. The sequence goes on from PVJX010001667.1 coordinate 92,425, forward strand.
GACTTTTAGGAAAATCCTTGACTACACAGTCAGTTATGTGCGTCAGCTTTATTTCTCTAGCCTCTGCGTTGTGATACTCTGTCACCATGACGGTAGACCCCAGAAAAATTTCCTTCTGTACTGTTGTCCCATAGAGACTTTGAGGATCAGAGCAGTTAAAGAGCTGTAAAGAGACTTTTCAGGAGTGAAAAATAAAGAACACTCTGAAAATCTAATTTCGAGAGAGCCAGTACCCTCTCCTCACAGCCTCTCTTCTCTTCTCACTTTCCTACCTTCTTGTTCCTTCATTTTTGTGTCTCCCTTGCCCTCCTTGACTCCTTCATACTAGAGCCTGTCAGATTGGAATGCAGAAGCATTCTGTTTCCCTTTCCATATTTTCTCTCTCTACTTTTTTCTCAGCCATTTTTCTTCTCTTCGCCTTCTGTTTTTCTTTCATTACAGCTAAATGATTGTTTTATAATAGCTAAAAATTTTATATATGCTACTTCTGTAGCTAAAAGATTTTCATGAACATAAAAATTACTCTAGAAGAAAATAGCCATATACTATGTGTAAAACATCAGTGTTAGATTAAAATATTTTGTGATCAAGGTGTGGAAGGTAAAGAAATTTGTCCCAAGTGCGTTTATGGAAAATATGCAGAAGTATCTGTGTTTTAACAATAAAACAGTAAAAGACTTTGGTATAATTTAGAAGCAAGAATATCTAAGGGATATTAAACATAAGCAAGGACATAACATAATATGTTTGAAAGCAGTGATTTCAATGGAACAAAATAAAGTGAGGAAGGATTGTGAGGATTGTCCCAGATGGCAGGGTTATGGTTGGGAAGAGGATTTTAGGGAGACCAAGTGAAAAAGTGACACTTGGATGCAGGGGTGGGGTGGGAGAAAAGAAATGAGTACTAGTTAATGGACATGTAAGGTGGGGGCCTTTGCCACTACTTCGGAGGCTGGGCTAGTGTCTAGCCCACAGTAAACAGCTGCTAACTATTTAGTGAGTGAACTGCAATCTGGGCTTTTCTCTGGACCTGGAGCATTAGTTTCTAAAAGTAAGGAGGCACCTCTACCACTCAAAGCATTTGGGAACCGCCCAATGCCTGACCTGTAGATAACATAACTGAAAGGATCAGAAGAATAATCACATATGCAGTTAGGTTTTTCTTGTGCTGAAATAGCTGGTCAATAAACTATCAACAGGAGGTTACATTGTTCCTAAAATATTTGAGACTGATAGATTTCTTTCCAAAGGGCTCTCCTAAATAGCTAGCCTGGCATATGTAAGCAATGAGAGAAATAAATATCATCCAGGAACTTCTAAACATAGAACAAGACAGACATCCAGGGAGGAGGCCCTGTCAATTTCACATCATCTGATGTCTGGACTCTTCACTGACTTCCTTCTTTGCGGTCTGGTGCATTGCAGAGGAAGAAAGACCATCTCATCTAGGGCTTTGGTCATCTTTATTAAAAAGAGAAAATCTTTCAATATAAGGATGGACCCCCATGCTTTTCAGTAAATAGAGCTGATTCATTTGCAGAATCTGTAAATAGTACCTTTGGAGAGGTAAATACGTATAAACTTCAAACTAGAAAATCAAATCCAGAGACTCATCCCAGATCTTTCATATATAGACAACTTTTTCTTTGGGCTCTGTGATCAGAATGTCTTATGAATCCCTCATGTGCTTAGCTTCATCCTTGTGTAAAATTCTGCAGCATTCCAAATTATCTCCAAGAATCCATCTTCCTGAAGATGAGACACCAGGAGCGGTGGAAACTGGCAAAACAGGAGGTGTTTTGAATGAAATGCATAGTTTAATCACATTCTACTTTCAGAAAACTACTTCATTTAAGTCAGTGCTTGCCTGGAGTAATAATTTATGCTTTGCACTTGAGCAGTCACCAGAAAGATTGCTCAGAACCTATCCCATCACAAACACGGCCACCAATACACATGGCCCAAAGGAAATTTTGGAAAAATTGGGGTCTACATGCACTCAGTAAAATTCAGAATTAGTGCTCCTCCCCACTTTCCATCTTCACATAGAATAATTTTATTTCTCATGATTTATGTTAACATTTAGAAGTGAAGCTTTTATATTCACCAACAGATTTGAAAAGACATTTAAATGCTCAATTTTCTAAGTATATTTTGTTTCATAAAAATCAAAGCCTACAAAACAGTAACAAAGATTCTTTATTTTTAAATTTGAATTTTTTTCATAAAACCTCTTTGGTTTTATTCTATCCCTGTTAGAATTTAACCAGATCCGTAAAGCATCCTAGAATTTTCATGTTTTTCTCACTCTGCCCCAAGGAGGGTTATCCTATATGGGTGTTCAGGCTGTGTAGTAAACAAAGGTGCCACATCTAAGGGGTGATAGTAGTTATGAATGTGAGTGGCTCCCTGTAACCCCAAGTTCTGATTGTGTATATGACCAAGAAAGAGTGTAAGGCAGGTACAGGGCTGTGAACCCCATCTGTGCTCTGGAAAGCAGCTCTTGGTAGAGCAATTAGGGCTCACTATGTGGACATCCAAGTTATGCAGCATAATACTACTGTAAACACTTCTTACTTAAAGAAGGAACATAGCTTTCTCCTTTTGACAAGGGCATATTTGGACTACGTACTGTTCTGTTACAAACACAAATCATAGAAGTAGAAACCATCTAATATCCACTCATTGTGAGTAGTATTTTCCAATTGTTGAATTCCTGCATTAAAAAAAAAATGTCCCTTCCTCCCCAAATCCCCCATTTTCTCTTGATTCTTCAACTAAATTCACCCTGAGCATTTGGGTACCACTGTCTTGTAGAACAGGCCACGTTACTGCACTACCATAGAAACTGTTGGTATTTAATCAAATAGTCAAATCGCCTGTTTATCGAGAGAAGCAGCTTTGGACTTATGGAAGGAGGCAGTGGCCTGGATTTTGCTGTGCCTCAGAACTGAAGATGCGAGAAACTTCTCTGAGCTGCACTTTGTGATCTGTAATATGAAGGGAAAATAACTGTCTCCTACATTTCCAGGCCTGAAACCATCAAGTAGTCCCACTTGACTGGTTGTCTCATTTGACTTGTCCGCCCAGTGAAAGCACAGTCTAACAACCCATGCTCCGTGTGTGTCCCTAGGTTCCGAGGCGCCCAGCGACTTCTAACAGTCCCAACCCCTCCTGAGACAGGCCAGCAGCCTCCCACCCTCACCTAACCTTTAAACTTCAAGGTGTTAGTTACCTCATCAATCCAGACCAAACTCAGTAGACATTTCACTAAAAAAGAATAGAGATGAAGAATATCACTTTCCCGCTACTGTTCAGCAATTTCCAAGCTGCTTCGGCCTCCTATTGGGAGCCTTCATGCTTGGTTTGTTTATGCTCTCAGATGAATCTGTTTTGAGGTGTTTATTCCAGTGGTTAAATTTGAAGAGGTGAAGAAAAGTCAAACTCTCCAATATTGCCTAGGAGGAGTCTAAAATAATTGGTACACATTGAAACATTTCTTACATCGGAGGAAGGAAGAGAAGGGTCCAATTCTTCCTAACAGCAGTTTTCCAGAATTTGGGGCCAGTGATGCTAAAGGACAAATTGGCTTTTTTTCTAAAAGTAACAGTGCTAATTTTTTTTCTTAATATGAATGTTATTATTTCATAATGTAATTGCCCATTTAAATTTTTGTTTCATATTTCTTATTCCCTTAACCAAGTCCCAGACATAATAGTTAAAATTAGTGGATCATCTTTCTGAAATTATACATTTTAATTATGATTATTTGATAAGCATTTCAGACATACTCACCCATATATCACATAAAATCAGAAATAAATGTGTATATCAGTAGCAGTTTAATCCCAAATGGAGGCTTTATTTAAACTACCAAGGACTTGATTACAGGAGCTTTGAGATTAGAAATGAGATTTACAATTGGCTGGAGGGAAATATTTAAATATCTTTGCTAGAGCAAATTATAGTCATTTTTAAAAAGACTTAAAATATGAGTGTACTGAGAATTTCTTCTAAGATATGCTGTTATTGAATTATGTTCTTTTTTTGTAGTCACCTCTCCAACTGTTTAGAAAACAGCTTGCCCATAAGCAAGGAACAGGTACTTTACATCTTATAGCTAGCAAAGTACGTCTTTTGTGAAATGCTAAGTAATTTCCCATTTGAAATATCACAGAGAACTAAGAGGGTTTTTTTTCTGTACTACTAAAATTCCAAGTGTTAGTTTTAAATATCTTTAACTCTGGTGCCCACGAGTTAACCATGAAGTTTTTAAATAATTGCTCATAAATTTGTGCTGTGTCCTCAAAAAGCCAACCATGCTCCTGACTCTGGGTATGTAAACTTGCTGTCTCCCCCTTCTGGACTTCCCTGTTACAAAAAATTGTATATTTGACCCCTCAGTTTATATAGGTCTTGTCTAAATGTCACATCACCAAAGGACTTTCCCAGTCACCCCCAAAATGAAGGAACACCACTGAATCCAGCATTCCTTATCACCCTCTTTCTACTTTGTTTTCCATAGCATTTATTGGCATATGGATATTACGTATAATTACATGCTTTTAATATTTTTTATTGTCCATCTCTTTCTAACTCTCTTCTCTAGCTAGAGCTGGGGCTCACCAGTCTTATTATATTGTTGTATCTTTCATGTCTATAAGCATAATTTTTTGACTCAGTGAATGAATTTAACATATATATGTGTTATATAGTGAATGTTATATATAATATTATATATATGATACATATATGATATACATATATATTCTTAGGTCACACAGAAGTTATAAAGATGAGTTATTGGTTGTCCAGAAAAAACAATAATTTAAATACAAAAGAAGAAATAATACTGTAGGAAAGATTCAGTCAGAGAGTCATGTGGATTAGACAACAGAAAATATGCATCAAGTGGAGGTAACCAGAGGCTAAGAGAAGAAGGTTACACTTCCAGAGGACCCATTAAGACTGGGCAGGCAGAGCATCTTCTGCATGAAGGAACAAGGGGATTATGTCAGGGTTGAACACCCTTGTCCCCAGCACAGACAAGGGTATATTGTTTGTGTCTGGAGAACCACGATTAAATAAGGTCAATGCTTCTGTGTGGATCAATGAAGTAGAGAGGGATGAGAGATTGGGTATTCACTGTGTATACCCTGGATGTCATCCTGGAAAATGGGAAACTCTTAGACACTGGGGAGACAAGGTTCCTGAGGAGTGTTGTGATAAAGGCTGGGCACGTGACATTCATGTGTGGCCCTCAAAAAGATAAGAAGGCATTGAGATGGGGACAGTGAAATGAAAGAGAGAAAACAACATCAATAATAACCCACAGTGAAGAGATGCTTGGAGTTTGGGGGAAACTTGAGGGAAATAGTGTGAATATAATTAAGTGAACAAGCCAAATGATGGCATGAAATACCTTTGAAGGAAGGAGTTGAGTCATGGAGGGTCTAAGGAGTATAAGTCTTTGAGTTGTATGTACAGTGGAAATCCATGACAGTATTTTAAATCAGGGTAGTGAAGTCCTCCTGTGTTTTAAGACTCCTCTTTTGGCTGCATAATTAAAAAGTTGTAGAAAGGGCACAGAGATGGGAATACACAGAGAAAAAAGGGTGGAGGCTCTCACAGGCCTCCTGAGAGAGGGGGTGGTAAGTTAGATGGACAGCAGTACAAGTGGCGAAGCGGGTCAAAATATTTTCACACATAGAATTAATGTGTGTTATTTGTTGTTTGCTTATGGTGGGGTATGAGGTAAAGATGAAGCTGGTTGCTGTACTTGGATTTCTGGGTGAATGGTAGGTCAGTCTGCTGCACAGGGGAAGAAGGAAAAGAGGGCAGTTGCAGTACTTGAACCAAAGAGTAGCCACTTGCAAACACATTTGGTGGCTTCTTGCAAAACTAAATATGTTCTTACCATTCAGTCCAGCAATTTGATCCTTGGTATTTACAACAGGAGTTGAAAACTTCTGTCCTGAATATAGATGTTTATACTAAACTTACTTATAATTGCCAAGACACAGAGGTAACCAAGATTGTCTTCAGTTGGTAAATAGATAAGCTGTGTCATGTGTAGACAGTGGAATATTAGTCAGCACCAAAAAGAAATGAACTATAAGGTCATGAAAAGACATGGAAGAAACTTAAGTATACATTAATAAGTAAAAGAAGGCAATCTGAAAAGGTTACATACAGTATGATTCTAACTCTGTGAAGTTCTGGATAAGGAAAAACAATGGGGACATTTTAAAAAAGTGAAGAACCAGGCATGGTGGTTCACCTATAATCACAGCCTTCCAGGAAGCTGAGGCAGGAAGATTGCAAGTTACTGCTCAGCCTGGGCAATTTAGTGACTTAGTGAGACAAGACCCTGTATAAAAAAATAAAATAAAATAAAATAAAATGAGAATTCATCTTAGTGCAGAGGTCATAGGTTCAATTCATAGTACAGTGGTCTGAAGCAAGGGGATCAATAATGTTCGTGGATTAGAGGCGGAAGGAAGGAAGACTGTAGCAGATTTTCAGGGTAGAGAAAATGTTCTCCATGGTACCGTACTATTGAATGCACACTTCTCAAAATTGATTCATTATACAATAGCACAAGTGAAACTTAATGTAAACTATGGACTTTGGGCACTCATGATGTGTCTTGACTTGTGACAAATGTACCTTTCTGGTAGAGGATACTGATAGCAGAGGAGACTAGGGACTGCCAGAAATATGTTTGTTTTTATTTGTTGCTGTTTGTTTGTTTGTTTTGAGACAGGGTCTCACTGTGTAATTCAGGTCGGCCTTGAACTCTACTTATGTAGCCCAGACTAGCTTTGAGCTCAACAGAAATCCTCCGGCCTCAGCCTCCTGAGTGCTAGGACCACAGTCAAGCACCACCACACCCAACAAATACCAAAAATATATGAAAACTGAAGTTTGCTTCCTGTTCAAATTTTCTGGGAACATAAAATTGCGATAAACATATAAAATCTATTTGTGAGATTTAATTTTGAGATGGCTGGAAACATCCCAATGCAGATGTCAGAAAAGCATGAGATACTTAAGACTAAAAATCAGAGGAGCAATCTGGTGTTGCGGTACACATTTAGGAGAAACTGACACAAAGAGGATAGCTAAACTCATGGAGGACAGGTAAGAAAGACAGAAGGGCAAGGTGTGGGGCTGGATCTTGGCAGACTGTCACCCTCAGAGGTCATGGAGACAGGAAGAGAGAGGGAGGCGTCTGGACCGGACTGGTGAGAAGGGGCCTCTGATACATTAGGAAGAAAACCAGCACTAGAATCATCTGTGTGTCTCTTGGCTCTTCCTAACTCTAGTTCCTACCTATGGATCACTTCATCATACAAATACAGCTTTGTAATCCTAACTTGTGCTCAGAATTCTTCCTGGTGCCTACTTTGAGCTTTTAGACTGATAACACCAAGGCATTGGAGAACTTCAACTATTACTGAATCATAATTTCCAAAAATTATGATTCAGTAGTAGTCTAAGCTATTGAGGAACACCAACAACCATTGAATCATAAATTTTTAGGAAAACCTCACATAGCAACCAATGCATAGATTTTCATTCACTTTCTAACTCTCCCAGTGTTTGTATCTGCTGTTCCCAACCTCAACACCTCAAGGTCTCAGACTCACAGACTCAAGGTCTCCAATTCCACGCATTACATAAAGAAGCTATATGAGTTCTCCAAAAATCTGGCTTTAGAGACCTAGGAAACCCAGAAAGAGTACCTATATTACCAAAAGCACATTTGTAATGTTGGAATACATAAAGATATTTCTTATGTGCATATTTCTAAATAATTAGAAAAGAGGAGTTGATAGATGTTTGAGGTGATAGGTATGCTTAATGCCTTCATAATATATGCATGTATTGAGATAATATATGCAAGTATCGAAACCTCACACAGAACCCCATAAATATGTATAACTATTATGTGTTAATTAAAAACAAGTTTAAAAATAAATAAATAAATGTTAAACATAAAAAATGACCCTAACTAGATTCTTCAGATTCCTAGAGTTGGCTCAGGGCATTTTAGGGTTCTACTAAACAGAAACATTAGAACCTCATGAGACAGATGGTAATCTTTGTTCCCTTTTCTGCCTATAGATGGGACATTATTCTGGGTTAGACAGCCAAGTGGAGAGCCTCCCTGCTATCTCGCTGGCATCACTCTAGGTGTACACGGAGCTGGCAGCACTAAGAAATGTGCTTTAGCTCTTTAGCATTAGTTTATATTCTCACCCAGTGGTACTATTTGTATGGAAGGAGCATGTTCCATATTGAGACACCGTATGAAAGTGTAAAACACCAGCATGTGCAGGAAGTGTGAAAATGGGTGGGGGATTTTCTGTTCTTTTTAAAGATGCTCACATTACAGAGCAGGCAAGCTAAAAATGGCACCGATGCTGCTCGATTGCTGTAACAGAAAACTCTTAACCTGCTTTATAGGTGAAAATAAAGTTGCTATATTTAACTATGAGCTCCAATGATATCTAGTGCCCAAGAAAGTTTTGCTTGCTCTTTCACTGGTATCTGATATACATTAAAGAAGTGGAATATAATTAAATTTTACTTTTAGTCAATTTCATTTAAGTAAATTGGCAGACCGAGCACAAATAATCTACCTGCAATCTCTACTCTCTTGATAGACTGTTTTTTCAAAGCTTTTATTTCCATGACATCAAACTTCATACTAGCACATGGCAAACAAAAACTACAGTACTACTAAGTGTAGGAATATACCTACATCAAAAGGGATTTTGATAGAATACTGTGACTGAGATTGGTTTTGCGGAAACAGAAGTTGTGTTGGTATAGAAAATGTTATATATATATATATATATATATATATATATATATATATATTTCATTTTGTAAAAAGCACCAAAAAGGTTATCCAATAAAAGCCATCCATTCCCATAATAGAGAAAGAAAATATATCAGCAAAGTCCAAGCTAATAAAACATAGTGTTAACCTGCCACTTCAAAAGAAAACAAAGTTACATTTTAATACTTAAAAAGTATGATGGTGATTACTCAGATTGGTTGTTCCTTAATAAAAACCTTTTATTACTCCTTACTGGCTTTTTTTTCTTTTAGTTGAAACATCACATTTGGTGCTGCACTTTGGCAGATATGAATGTTGCTGTTTCAAGTGCAAGAAGAGTAACCTGCAGAACATATTATAAATTGGCTGGCCTCAGAATAGGGGGGAGATGATTAGATTGTCGAGTTTCCTGCTGAGTGGTACATGCTTGTTTTGTAATACTGTTTTATGAGTCAGAGATTCAAACAGAACATGTAGGTCCAATTCAATACCTCAGCACTGTTGATCTGCTTTTTATTGATTTTTCATCTACTCAAATCTAGAATTCTTGAGGTGTTAGGAATGTTGTGGCCAAAGGTTGCAGTGGAAAAGTTCTAATTAGAAATGCATTGTTTTCACCGAAATATTGTGAGCTGTTTTATCGCTTATGAGCTTTGCTTTACTGTATTCCTGAAATAGGACCTTTTTCATTAAGCAAAAAGTTCTCTGTATGCAAGACAAAGTTAAAGTGATAAAAGGTTTGTAGATGTTGTGTCTGAACATCACTGAAGATGGTGACTTACCCTGTCTATGTTTGTTTCCTAAACAGGTAAACAATCTCATGTTAAATATAGAGATATGGCACCTGTAAATTTTAAACTGATTATTTGTCTGGTCAATATTTTATAGTGCTTCTGTTTCATAGTACTAAATAATTACTTTATAACACTTAGAGACAAAATTTGCTAAGCATTTTTATGCCGTTTGAAATTACCGTCTAAAACCCAGTTGTAGTTCCCCTCTTCCTTCCTATCACTGCCTCTGTTAATTTTTCTTCAGGATCCATTAAACAGTATACAGTGACATTGTAAGTGGGTTGTACTTCTTCACATCAGTGCCTTGTTAATGCCATTCATTAATCTAGAACCTCAAGCTTGTTCAAAGATGGTTAGATATTCCATATTTCCATGGAGTTTTGGGGAACGATGACAGCTTACTTACTGATTCTGTGACCAGACCTCGTTGGTTGTCATGTCATTTTTAATACTGATAAAATGGAAGGGCATGCAGAGGAACTTGGAGACCTTGAAAGCAGAGGAGAGGCTTGGTGGCACACCCATGTGTGTAAGGTGCACAGCCATCCCATCGACCTGTGTTACACTGGAACAAATCAGTTCTTTGTATTTGTTTACCTCCTGTTTGCTTTGTGCACCTGACGGCAGCAAGCTCCACTCCTAGGGGGGCTTGGATGCGGCTTCCAGTAAGCACCATTAGGCCTGGCAGCCCTGAAGCATGTATATTCTAGGACACCAGTTGCAGCTGACCCAGAGTGCTAAACCCTAGTTCACTAGGTGTAAACCTAGTTCTGCATTGTAATAGCAGCAGTTCCTTTGCTGTTTCATTTTTCTGTTTTATAACTTCAATGCAAATTCCTTATCTTTACCATAATTTCAAGAACAAGTTGTAACTTAGTAGTAAAATATTTGAGGAAAAGTTACTGTGAACAAATTCTCCCAAAATCAAAATGAATATGGCTACAAAAAGAAATAACGTGATATTCCAAAGCTGGACTTTTTGCTACATTACTGTAAGAAATGAACATTTAAAGTTTTTTTTTCCTCTCAGTGTCTATGAAATGATGTGGAGAAGATACAGCCTTGTACTAGGTGTTCAGAGAGCCAAGATTCAGACATAGGCTTCCAGATCTCAGATGAGGCCATTCCAGTCCTTCCTGGGCCAAGACTGTGCCAGTCCTCCAGATGGTGGTATCTAGTGGGGCTCTCTGTAGGACAGTCACAGAGTTAGCCCCAGGTACACATGGTTACTGAGCTTGAGTACTGTGGTTTACAACAAGTGAGGAACTAAATTTTAAATTTAATTTTACATACTTTAGCCCAATGGTTAGTGTGCCATATTAAATAATACCACTTTAGCATGAAAAGCACAGAAGTTCTAACCTTTAAATGAGCATCCTAACTTATCCTGGTTTACCTTCAAAACACAATCACGACGAAAAAATTTTTTTCATTAGTAAAAGCAGTAGTATGTTTTTTCACTATAATACTTTATTCTTAAGCCCCTAAGCATTGCTTGTGGGAGTAAATGGCTAAGCATATTAATTTATAAGACAAAAGCACTGGCAGTAATTACATATTATCATTTCTGACTGAAAATGCTGATGAGCATGTGTTTGTGTGTTAATTATCTTTGCTGAGACATGCACATATCCAAATATGCGGATGTAGACCAAATATCCAAGGTGTTGACCAAAATTTTTTTTCTGCTCGGACTTAACTGAAGTTATATGAACCTTTTGCTTTCTGTTTTTGCCAAAACTACTGGAACTGTAGGTCAATGGAGCCAAAACGTGTGTTTTTCTTTGGTTTATAACAAGAAAGTACTATAATCAAAGTGCTATGCAAACACTCAGAGATGTTCACAGGCAGGGTGATAATCATACCCACTTAGGAATCTATGCTGTCTTCAATACAGACGTGTAACCCCATTAACATTAATAGGTTTTACGCTCATATATTGATGGAGAGTAAATCCCTAATTAGCAGTGAGAACTGTTAACACCCCCACTGTGATAATACCTCTGAAAGACTTTAATGTCACTATAATAATAGGTACATCTTTTTAAAAACTTTTTAAACAATGCAGAAGTTGGCACACAATCAAGATTTGCATACCTGTAACTTTCATGGATCCAGGGCTTTTACTGAGGGAGTCTTGCCCTAAATCTGCTACTAACCCATGGAAGAAGAGATCCTTTTATTGTGTTATTGTTTACTGGGGGGACATGAATGCTTCTTTAATGCAAAGAGGAAAGTCATTTGTTCTCCTTTGTGCCCAGGATGGTAATTATTCTGCACAGATTTGTAGATTTCAGAGAAAGACTAATATTTAAATCACTGGCCTTTCATCCCTTTTAGAATGTAATATGTAAATAGGGTGTTCATCAGACATGGTTTGGCTCCTCTTGGTAATGGAAAAGACATGGATTGAAGCAAGTAGCTTCCTGTCCGCAGCAATGCGTTATTGATGAGCTGGCATTTGCCCTGTGGCCCTCCCAGAGGATTGCTTACATCTATTACTCACACACATCGATTGGTTAATTTGATAATTCTATCACCAATCGGCTGGTGTCTGACCTTTCGCCATGGCAATGATGGCAGGCTCTTCATTTTTACATTGCAGACCAGTTAGATTGACCTTTTTGAGGAGAATGTCAAGGCATCCCTTGATCTTAACCTGTCACTATATTTGTTAGAACTACACTGTCCCTTAACCTTGATTTATGGTATTTCAGCACTCAGGATATGCATTTTATTTGTTTTAGAAATTCCTCTGAAGTTGCGTGGATCAAAGTAGGGGGGCTTTTCAATTAAAGTTACATTCTCACCACATGAGCTCTATGCTTGAAAATCATCAGTTATTCTGTCTCCCTTTCATTTTACCAATAAATTTATACTTCCCCGGAAACTTCTCATAATCATTTTATGGCCAATTGAAATAGGAGGCTGGTTTTGGTGGTAAATTGAGAATTTGCTTTCTTTTACCTCTCCACAAATGGATGAAACTGATAAGACCTCTTTAAATACTTCCTGAAAACCAGGGGAAGGTATCATGGTAACCTGCTGTTTGCTCTCATAGTTCTTCATTCTTTTTTTCACCCTCCTAATTTATACTCTTGCCAGAGGGAAGAAATTGTCTTGTCTATGCCTTGCTCCTTGGGGAGCAATACAAGGGCATAGCTTTGTGACTCTGAAACCGTAGATTTTTTTCTCTTCAGCTAAACCAGCAGCAGAATGAAAGGGAACATTCTCTCCGATCTTTCTGTGTGTGTCTGTACACCCACATGTTGAGTGCGAGAGGACACATGTTCGTTTTAGCCAGCCAACATCCATGTTACCTAGTCTGGTAGAAGAGGCAGGCAGAGAGGGTATATAATTAAGGCTCTGTCATCATCTAGCTGAAAATAGAGGGAGGAGCTAGCCCTTTTGCTTCCCTGTGACTGAAAACCAGTCAAACCAATTTCAGTAAAATTTAGTAAAATAGAAACTGTGCTCCCAGGATGAGAAGTTGCATGCCAAATTTCAGCCTGAAGCGAATTTAAATGGCTGAGTTATAAACCTTTCATAAAGGATGTTTTGTCACTCACTAAAGATAAAAAGGCTCCTTTTTTGAAAAGGAAATTATCTAGGCACATAGTCTTTAGCGGGGATTGTTGCCATTTATTTAAAGAAAACACAATTTTAGATGACTGGGTTTTGGAGGACTGAAAGCAGCAACTGTGTCTGAGCAGTAATTATGTTTCATAATTTTGTTTAGCAAGTATCACATATTATATGAATAGCATCATCGTAAAAATGATTAGCATTCATACTATGCAAAATTCTGCATATTAAGAGCTCCACAGTAGTGTCCTACACACAATATGTTGTAATGGCTCCAAATTATATTGTGTCGGTGAAGCTGTGTTCCTGTGCGTGCCCTGCAGCCTCCTGCCTCGGTGCAGGGCTCCACAGAGGCCCAGCTTCTCACTGAGCACCAGGAAGAGTAAGCACTTCAGGGCAGCCATAGAGAAACACCTAAGGTTGGAGTGGTGGTTTCATCAATGGTACCGTGGATGTGCTGCCAGCTTAGCAAAACATTTACTGCATCCATTTTGTCAAATTGTGCTGGTGTTGCTGGGGTGCGGAGCCACAGGAAAGGGCTGTGCCCTCCACTGAGGACCCCGTGGCAATGAAAGCACTTACTGTGGACTGTGAGGTTTCCGCTTAGGTCTTGCATTTGGAGCCTCGGGGTGTCAAACAAGTTGCTTTTCCAGTTGGGCATTCAGGGTGTGAAACCAGGCTGGTGATGTTTCAGTTGGGGAACCCCGCGGAGTTAGAGACTGGGCCTGGCTTCAGCTCTGTCCCTGCAGGGACCTGCAAGTCATTCTGAGTTGTAAAGTTCAAGGGTCAGAATCATGTTTATGTAACAAAAGCTATGTTTATTGCTACTACTATTGTTTTAAACATGGATATGCCTATCTTCTTTCCTAATTTAACAGTCATAAGTAATCTTATACATATGTAGAGAGACATACTCCTTTCTGGAATCAGACTTCAAACACTGATAGGGCCCTTTTAATTTGGTTCTATAAATGAATTCCCAAGAAAAATAGGAAACTATTTTAAAAACTAAGTTTGAATACTGTTAGACACTTTTTTCCATGACTGCCCTAGAGGATATCCGAGAGGATATGTTTAAACCTTTAAACATTCTTAAAAACTGGGGAATGAAACAAACCTAGAGTTACATTTTCCCACAGTGCTTAAAACTACATTTTCATTCTATCACCTCAGCCAGGAGAAGACAGACCAAAATTGTCTGAGATTTCTTGGAAGCATCTGAAGAGCCGGTAAATCCTTAGTAGCCCTGTGCCCTGTGTCAGGATGAAGTATCAGTGTGCTTTTCATTGAAATGTGCCTTTGAATTTGCTCAGATCTGGTATTTATCTTTGGGGCAGGATTTTAAGCAATTATAACAGAGGTTTTTAAAACTGATTTTTAATGATATATCTCTCCAATACTAGAAGTATTTATAGGCAAACGGTACTCCATGCTCGCAAACTTCCTAACAGTCTTGCTGTGTGAAGCTGTCTTTCTTTTTTCTCATGGTTTCTCTCTGCTTCCAACTGTTTATCTTAGGCAACCTTCTCACAGTGAGGCGTGAAAAGAAGAATGCCTGTTCCGTGGGTTTTTTTTTCCTCTGCCCAACTCCAGTGTCTGTTTTACTTTTGTCTTGTGGAGTCTGAACAGAAGAAATAAAGGAATTGAGTGTTTATTGCATTTCTCTTACATTCCCCTTGTTGGAACTGCCCTTCATCACTGATTTCCTGTGAAACCATGGCTTCAGGGTCGTAGCACCATATACAAGACAAAAACAGAAGAGTCTGAGGAAGACATCTAACAATACAATGCCCAGCAATTACTCAGTCACACATCACCAACCAAATCCTCGGAGTCTGAGGAGGAATTTTTTTTAGAAACTGCAACCACATAAAGGAGCTTTATTTTTAAAATCTGGAAAGTGGGTGAAAATAAAAAGACGTTTAAGAATCATAACCAGTGGCATTTTTAGTATGAAACTTGAGTGTTTCTGAGTGCAAAGCTACATGAATTTCCCTCTGGGACGTCACTCAAAGTATATTCCTGTGCTCTGAAAAAAAGATGCAGGGACCAGGAAAGCCTCTCCCTCTGATTTTCCACATCTGTTCAGTGCAGCAGAACCGTGTGGAAGTTGGTACAGGTGAATCAGCCACATTTTTTTAAGTGACATGAACATAATGTTCAGACTTTTTCTGAGACTGAGTTGTTGTTTCTGTCTAGCAAAGAGTTACCCTTAGAAGAACATGACCTTGTTTATAGAGACACTACAGACTTCCTAAAACAGTATTCTTTTCTGACCTGAATATTTGTTAAATCACCTATTTTTTCCCCCAACTTTTTAGTTGTGGGCTGAAACTTGAGACAAACGCATGTGGAGCAGGCAAACCACAAGCAGAATTTGTTGGTTTTTGGTAGACACAATCTCCAAACATGCTTCAGTTCTAATCTAAATTAAGTTAAGATGAACAGAGAAAGCTTTCAGATCACTATAAAAGGTAAAAGGCAACCCACAGTCCCCTTTGACCTGAAGAAAAACAAATTGACTGAATTCTTTCATAAGACTAGAACAAGCTTCCTTTAAGTTTAAAAAGTAAATATTTTTTAAAAGCATGTACTTAAAAAATACACATTTGATATTTAAGAGGTGTAAAAAGTATACATTTGATATATATTGATACTTAAAACATTTCTTTTTTATTTAGATCACCAGAAATTATTTTGTGATTTAATATTTAATATAAGCTACCAGAAGACATATCATTTTATATCTCCTTAAAAGAAACTCTTACAGAAAT
This sequence comes from Dolichotis patagonum, assembly GCA_004027295.1. NCBI lineage: Eukaryota > Metazoa > Chordata > Mammalia > Rodentia > Caviidae > Dolichotis > Dolichotis patagonum. The sequence continues at coordinate 108,429 of PVJX010001667.1, forward strand.
CATGTAAAATAGAAGATATACACTAAATATATCCTGTATGTCCATATTTTCTGTTAGGAACTATTTTAATGAAGGTTTTCTTTGCATGAGAAATAAAAAGTAGATGTTTGAAGACTAAAGTTAACAATAAAAGCAACAATATTCCTCTTTATAGTAGTTGTCTGAAAGGTCAGTAGCTTGATAATATGTATTTTGCATAATCTATAAATAGCTTGATTTATTATTTCTGAGGAGCAATAGTGTTTAAAGGTGAATATGAAATTCAAGTCTATTCTTAAAGTTTAAATTTTCATAAAAGTTATTGTTATGTCATAATATATCCTATAAAATATTGACCACACTCCTTTACAACAAATATAACAAAATAATGTGTTGTATTTTTTCCATTAAGCTCCTCTTGGGCTTATGAATAGGATCTTTCAGACTTTTTTGTTCCCTGTTACTTTTAGTCTTACCTCTGACATCCAAGTTGCTTTAGCCTGGGAAAAGAACTCCCATGTGGAGATTTCAAGTTCATGACTGGGATGATAACAGCCCTGAGCTGTTTCTAAACCCCAGCAGAAAGTAAGCCTTAAGCAACCTCTTCTCTCCTTCTAAGGAGAGGTCTCCTTAGAAGTCTCTAAGTGTGAGTCTCTAAGGTCTCTAAGTGTGAGACTCTTAAGTGTCTCTAAGTGTGAGTTTCTAACTTCCAGGTTAGACTCCATATCCTGGGTGTCAGTCTCAGGAATTTGTTTGTCCAAAAATAGAGATAGCAGTATTAACAACTTTCTCTGGAGCACATTTATATATTGAAATATGAAGTAAATCCCTACTTCTTATTCAAGAAAAGACCAAGTAAATAAATCCTTTAATAAATTGAAGTACCATTCTTTCATCTAATGGTTTCTTATCCAAAAATTAATTTAAAGTCATAAGGGTAATAGGAGAAAATAAAATTATTTTTAGTTTCCCAAATCTATAATTAAATTTAAAAATGACCTTTGTGCTTACCCCACAGGTAGAATGTGGTAAAGTCTGTTAAATCAGAAGTAACAGACTGCTAGAGGTAGTGAGGATACTGAGATAATAGTCCACCAAAAGTGGTGCTTCATTTTTTTTTTCTCGACGACTTTTGCTCTAATTTAAGTGCATTTTATATCCCCACCCCCATTGTTTTTTAACACTTCATCGCCTTTCATTCTTCCTGATATCTCTCAGTAGATACAGATCTTTGCCTTTTGTTAGCTTCCTGGCATATAAATCTTGGGGTTTTTTCCCCCTAATAGTAGGGATTAAACCTAGGGCCTTGCATGTGCCAGGCAAGCACTTTTCCATTGAGCTTCACTTTCTTTCTTTTTTGTTTTGTTTTTAATTTTAAAAACAACAAAAAAAATGATACAGAATTTCAAAAAAATAGCAAGTTAACGCTAGTTAATATATTGTTATCTTAAAAGTAGTTGTTCAGATTGTAAGATTTGGGCATGAAAAAAATGATCAAACAATGAAAACAGGAACACAAACCACATTCCACTTCTGGCCCCTCCACAGACTCATGCACATCCTTTATACAAAAGACATTTAGTCCATCTCCAAGAGTTGCCAAAGTCCTAACAGTTTCAGCATTGCTGAAAAGTCCAAGTCCCAAATCTCCTCTGAGATCTGTATCAAACTCTTAACTGTGACCCCCTGTACAAATGAAATAGGTTAAACACTTCGAAAATGCAAAGGTACAAGATAAACATTACCATTCCAAAAGTTACAAATGGGAATACCAAGGATTGGAACCAAAACAAGTCCAAAATCCAGCAGGGCAAACATTAATTCCTGGAGTTCCATACTCAGCATCTGAAACAACCTGGTTGCAAGCTCCAAAATACTTAGGTGATTCCACCCACACGGCACTTTCAGGGATTTTAACTCCCACAGCTTCTGTCTTATGCCCCCTCTGCTCAGTTTTTGCAGCTTTTCTTGGATGATAAACGTTCCTGACTTTTTCAAACTTCCGGGGTCTCCATTGCACCTTTGACTTTACCCTTACATTTTTACATATTGCCCTCTCAGGGGCACACTGCTTGGCCTCTCAGGCCCTTTGCAATTGGGATGGAAGCTGCCTTACCCTCAGAACTATGCATTTTCCTTGCACATAAAACCAGTGCCACGTGGATGCTGCTGAGGTCTGCTGCTAGCTGGAGCAGTAGCCAACCTTTGCTCTCTCTTGGCTGTAAGGGTTGAGTACCTGGATTGCTGAGCTCTCTGAACCTGACAGTAAGAAAAAACTTCCCTATGTCACTGCCATTCTAGAATCTGGTGTGGTCACCACCATTTGGAACCTCCTGTGGCCTGTGTTGCCACTCTGTAATGTCCTCTGTGACTTTCTCCTCTGAGCAAAGTCTTTCACTTCTGGCGGTTTGAGGCTGCAAAAGGTGAAGACTCCCTGCTTCCTGGGATGGCCCCAGGCTATCTTTTTTATTTCTCTGTTTCTTCTCAGCACTCCAGGTTTCCGTTCCATCCTTACAGTCCACAGCTTTATTGAGTTTTCCTTCTAGCCAAACTCACAACATTTTAAATTATCCTGCTGGGCTCTTTGCTTTTGATTCGCAACACAAACCTGGCTAAAAACCTCTAACAATAGCCATGCCACCGACTTGATATTCGACTGCATTAAAATTTCCTTTGCCAAATTAATCAGTCGCCCTTAATCTCAGTCTTGGACAAAGTATCTGGACACAAGCAAAATGCAGACAAAGTTTCTGCCAACTCGTAACACACATCATGTGGGGTCCAATAACCAATGCGATTCTTCTTCCCAGCAGAAACCTCCGAAGGTTGATCTTTACTAGCAGGCTTTTTATTGCCTTCTGGTCTCCTGAGCTCTGACCAGAAGCTCCTCTACAGCCTATGATGTTCCATCTCTTTGCATTCAGGCAACATCTCTGAACCTTTCCAAACTCTGCCCACAAGCTATTTCCAAAGGCTCTCAAACCACATGATCAGGTGTAGTCACAGCAATGACCCCACTCTTCTGGTATCAAATTCTGTCTTTGTTACTTTTTACTCATTATTGAGACAAAATGCCTGATGCCCAAAGTTAAGGAAGGAAAGGTTTATTTCTTATAGTTCATGGAAGTTTCAGTCCATACTTAGTTGGCTCCAAGGCAGCGCGACATGGCAGAGCAGCTATTCACGGCCATTGCAGACATCAAAAAGCAAAAGAGCAATACACACCTTCTTCCTGCCATTACATCATATCCTGATTCCACCCCTGGGTGAGTGAAACACTTACACCACCAATATGATTGCCAGACAGCGAACCAATCACAAATGCAAGACTTGGGCACATCTATGACTGCATGAGGGGTGGGACCACAGGAACACAAACCACGACAGCATACAATCTTTTCCTTTCTTTCTTTTCTCCTTTCCCCTATCCCAGTTGTTCTTTCCTTTTAAGCACTTTCTTTCCCTTTCGCTTTCATATTCATAAGTGAAATAAATCAGACTTGCATGTGTAAATATCATATTGTCTCCTTAGTGTAAAAAGAAGACTGGAAGAGTAAGTCAGAGCCTCACTTTCTAGTCATTTTTATCATCTTAATGGCTGTTAGTCAAAGCTGGGTTCCTCTTTTGTTTTCCAGTACGAAGATTTCTGTTCTAATCTGTTCTTTATTCACTTCTAAAATAATCTTAGTTCTGTCATTCATTCTGTATGTTTTTTAAAATTTAATTTTACTTTTTAGCTGATACATAGAAACATATTTATGGGATACCATGTGATGTTTCGGTACATGTGTCCAGTGTGTAATGTTCATGAGTAAATCAATTAAACAGATGTCTCTCTTCAAACTTACAGTTTCGTCGTGGTGAAAACACAGTATTATTTCTTATAGCTTTATAAAATACTCAGTACATTGTGATTATCTGTAGTCACTCCACTATCAAGTACCACACTAGAGATTCATACTCCTCAAATTCTCACCACCCTTCCTATTTGCCTACTGTTCCCCAGCTTCTGGTAGCCATTCCACTTTTGACTTTCATATAGTCCATGTATAAGTGAGATCATGTGGTGTATTCTTTCCTCGGACCCAAATGGAATAATTGCAAAGCAAAAGTGTGTCTTTATTTATAGAAAACTTTCCCTGTATTGGCTCTTTTTGTTTGTTTTCTTACCCCTATTGCCATATAAACAGTTCCACTTCCTAAATCATTGTGTGCTTTGACTCATTTCTTTCCTGGATATATCATCTCCAAGCCCTTTCCTCAAATCTACGTACTGTCACATGGTGAAACCTTCTGCCCATTTCCTATTTCCTTTTCATAACCTACTGTACACTGCCCTAAACCCCTGAAATCAGCTTCTACTTGTCTGATAGCTGTTCTACTTCTTAATGATCTGTTTCTGTACTGCAGATGGAGCCAGTGTGTTTGGAATCTTGATTAAATTAATAACATATCAGTTCTTTCAGAAACGTGGAGTGCGTAACACAACAGCTACACCCCATTTCTACTTTCTTTACCGGCATCTTCTTCATGAGCTATTATTCAACAATTACTTCAAAGATCTTTGGCATGAAATTCTCTCAAGTTTATTTGTGGTTTTGTTTAGTTTGGTTTGGGGTTTTTTTGTTGTTTGGGGGAGATTTTTTTGCAAACTTTCCCACAGGTATTAGAATGCAGTATAGCCAAGAGTATCTATAAATTGATAACAGAAAAAATGCTAATGAAAAAACAAAAGGAGTTAGTTTATCTCCTTAAAGAGACAAGTAAAGTACTAAGTGAGGCATACAATCATAATTTCTGCTAGCACACACTATGTAACATGGTAGTTTTAGGTATATATATTTAATGGCTTGCCTTTCTACACAAGTTAAGCTACGGACTAACTCAGAAAGAAACTCATGACTCTTATAATGACCATAATAATGTTCAGGTTTTAGAACTGTTCTAAATATTAGATAAAATAATATATAAAAATGTTATACATATGGTAGTTGCTCATTAAGTGGTCAGAGAAGAAAATAACAAGACCTCAATTGGTAAGATAAGATGAGGCCTTTGGATTCCATGGCGCTGGTGTATTTAATATAACTTGTTGACACAGAGCTTCCAGAAGCGCTGTTGTGCTGTTTCTTTTTGCTTTCATAAGAAAGGATATGATAATGAGGCAGAATCTAGATCCTCATATATAGTGTAGTAAGCCTTATTGCAAATGTGATGGGGGGGGATGCGTGTTGCAAGGAGCCTGATAAGAAACATGAGAAAAATGTGACCCTTGCCAGAAAAGATGAATTGAAGGTAAAGATGAAGAAAGAAAATTACTTTTAACTGAATCTGTCTCCTAATCTTCTTTGTTTATCCTTTTTCTTTATTTTACATGGTCTCCTTTTGGAAAAAGAATTATGTGAGTGTACAAGGAAACCTTCCCAACTCAACAGTAAAGGACTAATTGCTCTGCTAAAAGCTGGTTTGTAGAAAGGATACCTAAAAGTTTTCTGCATATGGACCCCTGCACAACAATCATACCCATAAATTGTAGTATCTATGTATTATTACAGTGCTCAAAATGATTATCAGTCCACAACTGTGGTTACGACTCTACACTATAGTGAATGTTGGCCATTACTTCCAATATTTTCTATGCAGCAACCTAGTTATACGCAGCATGAAATGATCAAACTACCATCTTGAATTCCTCTGTGAACTGACTTAAATTGTTGGGCCCTTTTTTTCTTATGTTGTGTATTATTGTGCTTGGCAGAAGGTTTTATATTGCATGTACTTTGAAGACTTCACAAATACCATAGAATATGCAATGCATTTACAAAACTACCAACAATAAAAGCTGGCATGAGCTTTAAGAAATGTGATTCCCAAGACTTTTATATTTCTAATCGTATGCAGAACAAACTGGTTTACTTAGCTTCCTTGGCATATGGGATGAAAATTCTCTAACAGTCCCTGTGTAGTATTTTAAATTGTCTGGCCATTTAAAGGGTAATAGCCTTCTGCAGTAGAATTAAATGAATTAAATTGTTATACTTCAGTAAGGATTTTATAAATTCATTTTTTTTCTTCGGTTCCCTATTAGGGGTTGGATCATTAAATTCTGATTTATATAAATATTTATTCAGTACCTACTGTGTGCTAGCAATTGTTCTGATCATTGGGGAAAAAATGGTACAAAATAAACAGCCCCTGCCACAGTGGCACATATAGTCCCTGGAGGAGTTACAGACAAATAAATAGGCAATTGTGGTTTGTGTAATGATAGCAGAAGACCAGGATGCTGAGGGTCCCTTGAAGAACACCTAATAATCCAGAGTTTGAAGGAAGTTGGGAACTACAGGGACAGATCAGAATTAGGCAAAAGGAGTAGGGAAAGAAAACGTTTCAAATGAAGGGGAGAATATATGAGGAAAGAAGCAATAATTTATGTCTACCAAAGAAAATAAATGAATACTTTAAACAAATATTTGCCATTCGTGCTTTGTGTAAAATTCATGGAAGTTTGACCGACGATACCAAGTTAGTATGCATAGCAGTTATTTAGGTATCAAGTTCCTGGCATTCTTAGTATTTTTGGTCAAGTTTTGCTAATGGCAGAAATATGTATCAGGCACTAGAACATTGACATTAGGGACTTCATATTAATCTGTGAAATTAAAACTTACAATTGATATTTTGATCCAAACATTTAGCCACATAATAGGTCTACGATTAATGGTTAAAGAGTGGAGAAAAGTTATATACTGTCTACAGAAAAAACTTAAGTTTCTTCATTCTAACTTCACTAATTTCTATTTTGATACCCCACAGACATGTTCCTCAGGAAGTTTTGAAGGAAGCCCACCCGTTAGGAATTCACATGAGTTAAAATAACATATGAGTTATTAAAGGTCTTTCAGCAGAACTGAGCTTAATTTCCATATCCCTCAGGAGCCCATCTGTACTCCCTTATCACACAAATGGAATTTTGGTGTATGGATTAAAAATTAGCTTCCAAAATTAAATTAAAAGTAACTGAGCCATATTTGAATCATTGGGATATATTTGTCTTATTCATTTGCTTATTTACTCAAAACAAAGAAAAATAATGCCTTTTTTGAAATTAGGTACTCTTTTTCAAATCACCTGAAAGTCAGAGACACACACTTGGACACAAATGCACAGTTGCATTTGATTGACCTGATGTAAAGTGACCTTCAAGATTGTTCATGACTGGTCTCCAATTCCTCTCTTCCCAAGATGCCTTTCTGACTTCACTTCCCTTCACCCTGTCCCTTCTGTGTCATCCTATGGCTCACTGCTTTCTTTGCTGTTATAGTATGACAATCCCACCTTCTTCAGTACTTATGTATTACCTTAGTTTCTATCACAGTGTTTCTCCACCCCACCTCGGTGCTCTTTCTCATTCTCTTTGAGTTCTGTGATGAAATGGCATTTCACAAAAGTACCTTCCTGATACTGGCATGGTAGAACATGCCTGTAATCCCAGCATTCTTGGAAGCTGAAGCAAGAGGATCCCAAATTTGAGCCCAGCCCAGACAACTTAGTGAGACCTTGTCTTCAAACATAAAAAAGAAAGGTTTGAGGATGCTGCTTAGAGCAAAGGCTCTGGGCTCAATCCCCAGTACTACCAAAAAAAAATTCAGAGTGAGAGACCAACATTTCCTCTTACCCTACTGTCACCCCCATCCTCCTCATCTTACTTTATTTTTCACTGTTATCCTCATTCTTACCCTAAATGCTATGTATTTGCTTGCTTGTTTATTATCTGTGTCACCAAACCAGATACAGGCTTTATCAGGGCAAGCATTTCGCCCTAATTGTTTATCGCTCTATCCCTCAGGCCTAATTCAGAACCTAGCATGTGCTAGTAAATGCTCAATAAATATTTGTTGAATAAATGAGTGCTAGCTACAGAAGCAGGAGACATCTTTTTAAATAAACACATAAATGACTTTCTACAGTCTGTGATACTATGTAAGTGCTATGCGTATCTAAGTTTCAAAGGAAAGGATCAAAAGGAAGATACTGTCCTTATATTTCACTTTTAAATGTATGAGTTTTTGTTTGTTCTAACCACTCTCAACTAAATGTTAACAAATAATATGCTACTTACAATGTGACATTTTTCTGCACCAACTATATTACACACACACACACACACACACACACACCTCTACAGGTTTAAAGTTGACATGACTGAAGTCTGTATTTATGGACTCTCTCAGTGCATGGTATGCAGCTAGAAGCCATACACTATAATTGAGTTAGCATCATATCTTGAGTATCATAGTGATTATCAGATATTTATTGACAATTTTCTTGTGCATATCACAAGGGAAAAATTCAGGTCTAAATAGATTACTACATAGGAAGATGATCTCTCTGTGTTTTACTCACACTGAAGTAAAAATTGTATGTTCTTTTTCTTCACACTTCAGAAATTCTAATCTTCCTTCTTGTTGACTTTGAGTATTTCCTCCTATTCAATTGTGTCCTTTCCTAAAATCATTATCAATCATTTTGCATTCAGCTATTAGACTTTAAAGTCTAATCAGATCAGAAAATATCAGCAATAAACTCAGATTGCAAAAAAATTCATATTGTTCTACAAAGGAGCACATGAAACATCATGATTCTAAGACTGTTTGTTCCACTTTGTGAAATTTGAATGACTGTGTTGGATTTTAATGTCTCTACTCAAATTTATGTAACTATTTCAGATATGTTTGGGATGTTAGCTCAAATAGAGCAAATAAGAAGAGAATATAATTTTTAGTTACCAGAGAGAAATTAATACAATTATGTGTGACTTAATGACAGGGACACACACTGAGAAACATCACTAGGCAATTTCAACATTTTTCAGATATCACAAGGTGTAAATATAGAAACCTGAGTCTACCACACTTCTCCATTCTATGGCACAGTCAGGCTATTGTACGCCCCAGCATACAAATCCATACAACATGTTAATATGATGTACATTGTAGTCTGTGTAATACAGTGGTAAGCATCTATGCTCCTAAATGTATAAAAATATAAATTAGGATATGTCCCATAGAACTATTAAACAAGAGGAAATGTTTCACTTCCATTACTATCTTATGGAACCACCATTGTGTTTGTAGTCTGTCATACACTGAAATGTCATTATGCAGCACGTGACCCCAGAGGAAATATGTCATGCAACCTCACAAATACCAACACAGTGTTTGCTGCTGTTTGCTTCCTTTTATATTTCTAGTATTATCTATTCACGATCACATAGAACTAGAAATAAATACCTTAGACTGCCATCTTGTGTGAGAATTACAAGAATTGGGACTTAAGGTAAGCACTGTATGTCTGTTGGCTTGTGACCAATGACACTGGCTTAATATTTTCAGTCTTTTTGATCCTAATATGTCTACTCCTTCCTCCTATTCTGTTCTTGGAAGTTTTAACAGTGGCATTTCTTCCTAAGCATAGGCAGGTTACTCTCATCATTTACTAGTAAAATAATCTTTAAATTTTTGCTTTCAAATGGAGTTCCAGTTCAGATTTAGCCTGTACTCCCTCATCCCAAAATATGTTCTAATCAAGGAGCATGAAATTCTGTTTTTCTCGGGTCCCAATGAACCAGTTCTGTTAGGTGAAATTTTCTTGCTTTCTTTGTCTAGTTGATATCAAGATTTTATCCAAGGGAGTTAATTTTTCTGTGAATCTGTTATTCCTGTTTGCGTCTAGTTTTGTAAATATTTTTTCTGTACTTTTTTTCCCTTATTCCTAATGTACACACACACACACTTTTCTGATTCTGATGCATAATTACACTGTGTGTGGTGAGGACTAGATCTGCATCAGTCTGTATGATTAAGCCTGCTCTCCTCTAATTCCCCCACCCCCGCCAAAACTCAGAGGCTGAAGTGGCTGTCGAGGAACTCCTCCATGGAAGTACTCAGCTTGCCATGATTTCATTCAACCTCCTACTCTCCTTAGCAAATAACATTGCTATTGTCCTTCCAGAAAGGAGCTGCTTGCCTTTAGGTTCTCATGTTATGGCGAAACTTGCAGAAAAACCTTCCCAGTCAAAAGAGTGGAATAAAATTTACAAGCAGTTTGCTTGGGCAAAGTAGCCAGCTACACACACAGTTCCTGTTCTTTAATTCAGAACAAAATCATATCTGTTCTTGTAATGATGTGATACATCACCACTTCCAGTTACATTGCCAAGTGGCTACAGAGGGGAGGCCTGGTTTCCCCCAGAGCTATGAATGAGAAAAGCGAGACTTGAAAAAGGAAAGTAGGGTTGTACTAAGTAAGATGATATAAATTTGAGGAGGGATAGCCATCTAAAGCTAAATTTATTCAGCATGCTCTGTTATACCATATAAATCCACAAACCTCCAGAATGTACTCTTCCCTTTCATTGAAAAGTGCAAATAATTCTGGGGCAAATTCCTAGTATCCAGAAAGCTAGTACGTACACAAAACACAGCATACCCTGGCTGGCTGTGGTCCTGCATTATCCTCAGCGGAACCCAATATACACACAGGCTGCTCAAAGTCAGGACGGGGGCGTGGATCACCCTCACTGCCCAGGCAAGAGTGCATGTGATTCTGAGGTGTGTTTGGCTGCTTTGATGACCCACACAATTTCCAGGCTCCCCTTCACTGGACACAGCAGAAAGGGAACACATTCACTCACTGAGATAAAGTCAAGGGATGGTGTGAGAATGGGGAATGTTCAGACCAGACTTTGGTATCCCTTTTATCTCTGCGCATCCATCCCTGGTTGGGCCAATGGGAGCACTTCATTTCCCTTAGGGTCCTGTCACAGGAAGGTGGGGGACCTGTTCATGCTTGAACAGTGATTTTACCAATTGAGGAGATGTAGTTTGCTTGTCCTTCTCGGGAAAGGTGTGGTTTTAGCCTAATTTAATATGAAAAGATTGTTTGGCCTTCTTTTGTAAAGAATACTATGTTCTGTACTTAAGTGAAAGGATTCAGAAGTCTTCAGGGGCTGGTATTAGTGACATTATTTATTTATTATTGTTGATTCTTGTTGAAATTTCTTGCTTGGGAAAATCATCTCATGTAGGTGATTCTTTTGTTTTCATTTAACTCATCATATTTTAATATCTGATTTCACCCTACAGAATATAGATTTTAAAACGCAAGAGAAAAAGAGAATCTAAGAACCGCTGGGGACTCAGGCAAGCATTTGGTTTACTCTTTTCCTCTTTGCCATTCCATTTTACAGATGAGAAAGCTAAAGACTCAGGCATTAAATAACTTGCCCGAATTTGATGGCTAGTTGGTAGCAGACAGAACAGAAGCCAGGATGTTAATTTTGATCTTACCAACCTCCCCACATCTCTCTTTTAGCCCTCTTGTACAAAACGTCTACATAATTAAGAGCTTAACTGTGTGGATTGCATGATCTGGATTCACGCTGGGATGATTGCAAGTGTACATTAGTCCCAGGCAGGGATATCTAGAGGAGGAAATGGGACTGCATTTGGGCCTTACAGTCTAACCAGCACTGTGAGGGCAGAGTGATGAGTCCACTTAGCCACTCTTCAGTGTACCCACAAGATAATGCAACTAATGTTGGAGACCTATTATGCTTCTAAAATGAGGGCATGGCCTCTGTCTAGTCCTTATGACTTTCTGAATCCATGGGATAGGATCTGGACAGACAGATGCTATAAGTCTATACCTTTAACCTTTTGTCATTAGAATGTATTTTGTGCCAAATTTGACCCAAAGAGTTGTGATTCCTGTGTATTTTTAAATGGAGAACCTAGCATCCAATCTAAAGTCCACTCACCCAAGCTTTTATGTCCTGCACCTATGTGCGCACACACCTTCTCCTTCCCCTCCCCCTAGTGTGCCCTGATATAATACAAATCAGAAAGGGCTGACAAGGAGAGAGAGCTTACAGGACATGCTCCTTCATAAGAGTTTTGCAATTTCCAGCGAGCAGTGCTATGTGGTGTGCAGTTGGAAAAGCAGTTTGTTCTCTGCTAATGATGGCTGTGGATTCTGAAATGAAGCACAGCAGGTGGGACAGTGGTACTCAATTTTCAGAATCTGTGCCCTAAAACATGTTTGCTTAAACCTTTCCTCCATCACCCTTTAGGGGCCTCCACATCCATCAAAACCAGACCCCAGGAAAGGAATTCAAGGCTTCTATTTCTCACCGCTGCTTCCGCACCAGCCACTATGATTCAGAGGTTGTCTGGAAAGTTCAGTGACCAAAAGTTCCTTCCTTCTCCCCAGAGCAAGAAATTAAATCACTTCCAGTTTTCCCAGGAGGAGGGAAAACACTGGCTTTGCCCAGGTATCAACAATAACTTTGAAAAGGACATGCAATTTTTCATAGCCATGACTATTAGCATTATGTCACACAGAATTCATTTTCTCAAAATAATGCATGAGTAAAGTGTTAATAATGCTGTCATCTTTCTGAAAGCCACACTGAGGCAAGGCAAGTTTGTTTTCTGTGTGTTGGAAGGTTTTAAGCTTTTCAAGTTCAGTGCCTATTATGAACTCAGATTGACTGTATAACTTGTACTTCCTAGAAAACTATCACCTGCCACTCCAAGTGAACATCCCTGTATGATGCAGGCTTTCTAGAGCACTAATAAGGGATTTAGAAAATGTTAAGGCACAAGGCACTCCCTCAGGTAGTTGATGGATGGTTTATGTGTTCTTCTTCACCAGAATATTAAGTAATCATGTTTTCTTTTAAAGTTTTCAGTGGCCACCTAGGCATGTGGAGAGAGGGTGAATGAGCTGGAAGTTCTTACCTGAGCACTTCCTTAGACAGATACCTCTGACAGTTCTGAGGGACCTGTGTTGCTTTAAGTTTGTACATGTGGATAGTTCACCAGAAGCTCTCAATTTCATAGTTCCTTTATCTTTTGAGTATTGTTTTTCTTCAAGAAGGTCTGCTACAGTGTTCAGGTCCTCAGTGCACAGGGGTTGTCCCTTGAGAGCAAGATCTCCCAAGGAAAATGCAGATGGCACAGTTGTGAATTCAACAGACTCAACAGAATCGTCAGGGTCTTCAAATCCAATGCATTATCTTTCCATGTAATTCAATCACCTGTTATTTTATGGCTCTGTTTGATCTGATTAAAATCTCAGCAAGCAAATCATTTATATTGTAAATTATACAAATTCCTGTTTTTATTTCCATCACTGTTGATCCCTTTCGGCAGGTTTCCCTGGATAATTAAATTACAAGCTGTTTTAGGAAAATTGCAATTTAATCAATCAGGAAAAGATCAAATTTCTGAACAAGATCAAAGGACATACAACACTATGTAAATCTGGCACCTGTCTATATTTTTTAAAAAGTGCATTTGGCATCATCCTTGGGCTTTCTCTTGTATCGTCTTTGGTGGTTATATAGATGAGAGACCCACTGGTTCCTTCTGAATTTAAAAAAAAGTGACAGTTAAAGGATTGACTAAAGTGAACATTCCTGCTCACTAGTCAAGAATGCTAGGGGAAATGAATGCTAGGCTTCTGAACTCAAGAAGGGACAAAGAAACTGAAACACACTTTGGTAGCACTATTGATTGTGCTCGTATCTAATAAATTTAAATGAACACTTTTTCCCTCGTATAGTGTCTACTATGATAGCAAATGTTTATGCTATTTGGGATTCTATCTCACTGCTTCTGTTATTTTAGCATGGCTCAGAATCGCCTGCAGGGTTTGCTAAAGCTAAGCTGCTGGATCTGAGAAGTCCTAATTCTCTCCCCTTGGGGAATTCGGCTGGTCCAGCTGCCTAGTTTACACCAGTGCTGTTGACCCAGCTTGGCTTAGGTAGAAACTAATTTTGAACTGATCTATTTCTCTGTTACCCTGTCTCTTTACCTCTGTGATAGAAAGAATGTCTCTGTAGTAAGTGGATGACACCAGTTTAAAGATGTTTAGTCTTCTATGTTAACTTGTGCTTCTGTGTTTATAACAGTTTCATACCTACAAATTTTTACTCTTGAGTCCAAGATAGTTGGCTTCACGTCAGATTAGTAGAGCATCTCTTTGCCAGTGAGGTCAGTCTGTGACACAGAAAGTTTTTCCAGCCAACATCAGAAGTGAACGAATCCATTCAACACCCTGAGAAAGTTTTGCAGGACTCTACAACGTTCCGTGCTTTGATCTGAAATGAGATGAATCTGCCATCAGTCATGTATTTTACTTTGGACTGCTACTTCCAGATTTGTCAGGTCAAAATATCTTATAAATGACTCAAATGTTATAACAAATGGTTCAAACCACGTGGCATTTGTGGAAAACAATTTAATGAGGTCCCTGAACAGCTACAATATAAAGAAATTTGAGTTATGAACTCTAGCAGCATTTTGATGTGAGGTTTGCGTTCTGGTGTCTCTCTGTGTGCTATTTCTCTCATTGTAGGAAAGATTCTAGTTCCTTCTGTTGCAGGGTAAGAAACAAACATGTCTGGAGTTTCCAGACCTTGTGTAGCTAACCAAAAAATTTATTTTTCATAGATGTGGAAATATCTGTGTGCATATTGAGAAGTTCTTATGTACCTTTAAAAATGGAGCCAACCTTAAAGGACATCTAGTTTAGACTCCTTATTTTTCAGATGAAAGAAAAATCCAGTCCAGTGATTCTTGTATAACAATATATTTTAAATATTGTTTATAATTTTAGAAGTTTTGAAAATTAATTTCAAGGTAGATTCTTACGAGAAGGAAGCTGTTACCAAGTGTGTTTGGACTTCTGATGCCTTCTCTCCAGCACACAGAAGTTTTAATTCAATGAATAGAAATCATTTTTCTAATACAACTGTTTTTCTGTTTTGTGAGTGGTAGAAATTTAAAAAGGAAAAATTAGATTCCACTCGCCAGTTGACCTAAGGACTGTAGGTCATCCCCATATAGTTCCTAAGCCGGGCAAGTATACTAGTCCTCAGTGTTAACATGTAATTGTTGAATTTTCTCTGTGTATTCATTGGAAGAGTTTAGGACACACTGAATTTTCCAGATTCTAATGAGTGTAATGGACCTTCCACCCATTATCCTGCTTACTTTCTGAATCAGAGTTCTTGTACAAAATGGTGAAACTAATACTACCATAATAAGTGCTATTATTTAAATACTTATGTGGCAGACATACAATATTTGCATGATTCGCCTTTTCTTAATTGTTATAACTGCCCTCTAAATGCAATAGGCATTGCTCCCATAATTATCTAATGCTATTAGTACTATTACTGCCGCTATCATGCAAATGAATTGCAGCTCAGGGAGGTCAAGTAACTTGCCCAAGTTCACCCAGCTAAGTAGCAAAGCCAAGACTGGAAAGCAGGTCTTTCTATCATTCTGGTTGGTCCTGTTTCCACTAAACTCTGCAGTCTTCCAAGGGACTGAAAAGATTACGTTCTTAAGAATCAAGGGTTAAATACACATGTAAACTGAATGGGCAAGTGGCTCTTTCCTTCTTGGCTGTTAGAATTTGCTACAGAGTTGCTGGACAAAGAAAATGCTTATACTGTGCATTTTTATTGGACTTGTTATAAAAAGTCATTCTATTTTTTTGCTAACCACAGTGAATGTATTTTTTGCATGGGGAGAGGGGGTGGTTAGAACCACTTGGAGAAGTGTTCATGCCCAGGCTTGATGAAAAGCATGTATCCTGGGCCCAAGAGTAATTGTTTAAGAATTCTTCATCCTAATGAATTCATATCCACAGGGGGCCAGTTTGAGAGATGATTAGGTCACCAGTGAAATGAGTTTGGTGGTCTCAGCATAATCCCTTTTGGACATGAGTTCACTCACAGGATTGCAGTACAGTTTTGTCCATGTCTGCATTATTGTGTGCTTCTACTCAGGAAATGCTCAGAATTGAATTAACAAGGGGCTTCAGGTCAGCTTGAAGGTGTGCAGAGAAGCCTGTGGTCAGAGGAATAGTGCCTTGTCAACGGAGTTGCATGTAGATAGGGCTGCTTGTCCCTCACCTCTTTGTCCCTAAATCCAACCTCCTGTCCTTCTCCAGAAGGGAAACAGTGTACCCAGGAAGCACCCAGATTCTCGGCCAAGCAAGGCTGAGTCACAAATAAGGGCCATGCCTGTGCTACCTGCCTCACAATTAGACTGATTTGGATTCGTGACCTTTACTGAGAATATTTTGATATCCAAGTTGGTTACATTGCTTCCGTTGGTGCATATTCTTCTTTTAAAAAGGCATAAGTAAATTGATTACGAAGCAAAATCTCCTGAGAAGTTAAAAATAATTTATCTTCCCTAATCTCATCATGAAAGTTCCACAAAATTTAATAAATTAAATTTGAAATTACAACATGAAATAAGAAAATGTAACACAAAATAAAGCTGTCGAATGACTAAGAAATCTTATTGTACCTTATTCTTCACACTTGTGTCTGTATCATAAGAACCTTTAGGTTTAAACTGACATACCTGTGATTATTTAATTATATGATTATTGTAAACTACCGAATAAACTACCCATTAATGTCGTTTTTAATCCAATTAAAATTGTGACAGTTCTAGTTGACTCAATTCAGTCTTCTAAATCATCTGTAGGAAATATGCTGTGGAATACATGCAGTGTCCAACAATTACCACTTTCGCATAATATTTTAGAATCATAGGTGTTTGAGGCTGCAAGCAACTTCTTATTTAATCTAACTCCAATTTATAAAGAAGAAATGGAGATTCAGAGATCATGCACCGCCCAAGACTACCCAGCTAATCAGTGCTAAAGATACAGGTCTCTCCATTTTTATTTCAGTTCTGGATTTATAAGGTCAGTTATTCTTGCATTTCTTTGTAGTAACATACATACATGCACACACCCAAATATATATGAAATGGCCACTGGCATGCTCAGCTCATACCCCTAGATTACATCCAGGTCTAACACAATCCCCAGCATTCTGGGTGCAACTACACCCCTTCCTCTTCTATTCAGGCATATGTGGAATGAAAATGAATCAAAGCATTATTAGTAAAGTTGTACTGAAGAGACATGTTTACATGCATTTATATGTGTGTATGTTGTATATTAGGTAACATAATATTATATATGAGATGTAATATATATAAATCATTCCCAGACCTTAATACTAGAACTCCTTTATGGCACTGAAACTTCTTTTAGACTAGATATCTGTAACCTACAGCTCTTGCAGGTCAAATCTAGCATGCCACTTGTTTTCATGAATAAAGTTTTGTTGGAATCCAGCCACAAGCGTTGGCTAAAGCACTGCCTATGCTGCTTTCATGCTACAACAGGGACACAGCGGCTCACTGAGGATAAAATACTTACTGCTTGGCCCTACACAGGAAGCATTTCCTGAACCCTGGCTTAAACTATTCTTCCAACTCAAGGAATACACAGTCCTATTTCTTGTTTTATTTTCTTTTCTTAAACCCTCGCTTGCATTGGGCACCAGTACTTAAGCCCATCTTCTGAAACTCTCCCACAATATATTGCTCCCCATAGAGTATATTCTTCTGAAACTATGTGCTATGGTCTCTTACTCTTTCTGTTGTTAAACAATTTTAGACCTCATTCACCTTTCTTCAAAGATCGATATAGTACATAATAATATTATGGTTTAATAGTTTATGTGGATACTAATTACAAGAAAGTTTAACAATAACAGCTAACCTTTATTTAATAACCTCTATGAAGCATGGTGAAGAAACCAGACACTCTTAACCCTCATAGAATTTATGTTGGATGTACTAAATTTATTAAGCTCATATTTCTGATGAGGAAACTATATTCAAGTACTCTTACCTAAAGTTAAACAGCTAATCATAGCAGTCAGTGGCAAAGTTAGGAATTCACAGTCTTTCCTTTCTAGAGCCCATGTGTTTAAATTTCCTTTAATATTAAATTTAAATCATAAAATGACCTTAACATTGAAAGAATTAGAAATTGTTTTCAGTTATAACCTTCCCTTTTGATTTTCATGTTGTTTCTCAAGGTACCTTTTATATTTGAAAAAGAGAGAACCTTCTTGTTCTGCTTTATTCTTTTACCACTTGCTTAATTCAAGGTCTTCTCTCTCTTCCCCATCCTCTCAATAGAAGCAGCCTGTGGTGGACTGGGTTATAGCTACTCAGTTCTTGCCTACAGTGGGAAGAAAATGTAACCAAAGTAGAGAGAACTCAGTTCTAGAGTTTGGTGATCTAAATCTAATCCCAGCTCTACCACCAAACAGCTACATGTTCTTGGGCAAGTTATATACCTCTCTGAGCCTCTGTTTCCTTACCCTTAAAATGGAGCTAATGATATGAAGTATGGAGTTATTTTGCTTCTTAAATTCCCTTAGATGGGTATTGGCACAGAGTGAACTCTAGGTAATATTGGTTTAAAAAGATTGTAATGGTGATTTGTGACCAGAATAACAATGATTAAAATTCTCACACAGAATTCCTATAAGAATCTTACTAATTGCCTCATACTGTCTTGACTTTGGAGCTTCTTCAGAATATGGAATATATAGGTAAATCAGTCAATAGCTTGGGGGGGGGGATGCTCTGTTAAATAAACTTATTCCTCTGCTTTCATAGTCAGATTTGTTTCCCAGAATATTTTTGTCTTTGTAGATGGTACTAATATTGTGTTGAACATAATAGAAGTAGTAAATAAATATTAAACAATTAAGCATTGTTGATAGTTTGGGGGATTAGGAACCTACTGACTTTCCATATTCACCAACACCACCTGCCAGTGGTTTTGGGACAGTAAACTCATATTTGTGCTTATGATATTGGCCAACTACTATATCAAATAATTACATTTTACCTATTTTCATTGGATTCCCAATAGGTTCTTCCCTACTTATTCTAAGCAGGAATCATCAATCACTAGATATCAGGTTTAATTAAATTCTTTAAAGAACTCCTAAAGTTTACTTCCTGTTCAGCAAAAGACCATTGAATTAATAGTCATGAGACATGTTACATTTCCTTAGTGATTTACAGTTTACAGCATAGTTTTTACATGAATCATATCCTTAGATCTTTGCAACATTCTAAAATTATGGAATAGTGGTCAAAGGAACTTCAGGTGAAAGGAGTTGTCAATGGATATATGGTTGTTTCATCTTTCAGGTCCTTTGCTCACTTGTAAAGCTTCTTCTTCAAAGTTCAACTGTCATTATTCCATTTATGGAAAGTTCTCTCATAGCCTCCTGGTCCTGTCCTGTTAACTCATCCCTACTCCTTTATATACTTATAATGCCACTTGATACCTGGAGCTAAAGTCCCGTCGCATGCTGACCATGTTAAATCACTGCTATCTGATGCCACCCGCTTATGTCATATGGTCACATACCACACAGAGATGGCATGTGTATTTTCCATTGATCTTTTTATTCCCAACACGAAGTGCAGCTGTTGGTGTACAATAGGTGACGTTAAATATGTCAAGTGTGGAGCAAATCTGATTCCAAAAGCTGGGTTCTCCATAGCACACTACCCCTACACGAATGTAGGTGACCTTCCGTTGGCACTAGGAAGCTGTCAAACATCTATCATCATGCCAGAGAATTTACGGTGAATCCAGATGAAACAGTTCCTGACTGATGCCAAAAGATGACAGCGCTCACTTGTGGAGTAGTAAATGAGATGTCTGGAGAATGCTTTCATATACGATGTATCAAGTCCCATATAGCTGACCCTGTAGTCAGTACACACGTGCTAAGAGGATGCACACAGTCCATCAGCCCAGGAGTTGCAGAGATTCGAGGCTTGCTATTGGGTTTCCCATGAACAGATGCAGAGGGCTTGGAGGTGAACAGTGAGAAGAAAGGTAAGCAGGAGGAGATGGGATTCAGTTACTCCACTGGGATGGCAGAATTAATAGAAGTTTTCAGTTTCAGAGTGAATAACTGAATCAATCCTGTGTTAGAGGTGCTTGTGTGTCTATCAAGATAAGCTTAAAAATGAACCTGCTGAGTCCTCATTATTCCATTCCTTTGAAATTAGCCAAGGATTCCAAGTTCAAAAGTGAGAAGCAAAAGGACATACTCAACTGCTGTACCTCATCACTACACAGTAGATATGATATGTGGGGATTTTTGTTTTTGTTTTGTTTTTCCCCTTTCTTTCCACTTACACAACAGGGGCCGGGAATATGCTCAGTGATAGAGAACTTGTGTAGCATGATCAAGACCCTAGGTGCCATCTTCAGCACTGTAAACAGACAACCAAACAAAATGAACTGCTTTTGTCACATGAGGTATATAGAGATACCAAGGTTTTCTTTACATTTATTTTTATGTTACTATTATCTACAGTTTCCTCAACCTGAAGTGTATTCTCCTCCCCCAGTGCTTTTTGGTTCCCTACGCTCTGCAAATCCTTTAGGGCCCAAGTCCAGTTTCTAGCCATGTGCCATCAGATTTAGAGGCTTCTCTCTCCCTTTTGTGTTTTCTACTCCATGCTGAGCATTAAACACAAGACCTCTATACTGAACTGTATCTTCCTATTTTTTTAAATCTAAAATAAGGTCTTACTAAGTTGCCTGGGGTGGGCTTCGACTTGCAATCTTCCTGCCTCAGCTTTCCAGAGTACTGACATTATAGGTTGGGGAGTACATTTAGTGTTCCCATTAAATTTCTTAGAACAACCAGTCGTGGACTCAGTAGTAGTCTATCTACCCAGAAATGACAGGATGAATATAAGGTTGAGCAGGAATATGTCTTTGTTTTATTTGTTATTTCCAGCATCCAGTCAATAGGAGACTGTCACACACATTTTTGAAGAAATGAAGAGATGAATTTGTGTGTGAATTAATTTATGAGTGAATAAAACCCTTGGTGGTGAGACCTCTTAGTCTCAACCTGGTAGGTTTTCCAATTCCCTTTCTATACTACTCCTGTATCCATTTGTTATATACAATCCCCTACATAAGTTACATGGACCATAGACAGAACACTTCAAAGAATGTAATTGAAATGTCTCACCAGTTACAGTTTCTAGTTTCTCAGCTCTCTTAGCTCAGATTGACCAGCTTTGAACAGTGTCACTGGAGGGCTTTGATTTTACTCTTCTTTTGTGCTGGCTTCCCTTTTGATCCTTCTCATCAGACTTTTCCACCTCGGGATCCCAGCCTGCCATGTTGGAACTCTCAGCTCTTCTCTGAGCTTTCTCTTTTCTTGTGCCCTTCTCAACTTCCCTTCTGCTTCCCTCCCCACTTTTCTGGATCTCTGACATGCTCTCATGCTCACCATTAGCTGCTGCAGCAGCCAGAAAAGTAATTCCAAATCCTTCCAGTTCCCCAGCTATCATTCATGGAGAATACAGGTAAATGGAGCTAGTATGGGACTGGAAGTCAGGAATGTGTGGCTGCCAATTCAGACTTTGTCACTGATTCTTTATAAGCAGAGCAACTAAATTTTCCAAACCTCAGTTTGCTCCTGAAGTTAAATGAAAATAATAGTACAATACATATGTTATAAAGTTATTGGCAGGTTAACTGACATACAAGATCCTTGAAATATTAATATTTGCAAAGTTTGAGAATGGCCCTTATCTCCTCTCCTTCACAGATATTATATACCTTTTTGTTCTTGAACACACTGTACATTTAAAAATAATGAATACCATATTTGGATTTGAGTGCAGAAAGTGAGTCCTGATAACCTATGCAGTGACTCAGGGTGCCCCCACCAAGCTTAGCCTCATGCTGGTTTATGTGCTGGCCTTGCTTCCAGCTCAGGGTTTCATGCTACCTTGACCATTTCCAGGCTGAAATGAGAAACACAGTGGAGACCAAGTCAGATCTGAGGCTCTAAACCTGCACCGTTTTCTCCCAGCCTCTTTGCCCAGTTTCAGCTGACTTAGTTGTTGCATTCATCTGCTGAACTCAGAAAGGGTCTGATGTAGTTGCTTCTTTCTATCTTGCAGAAGATTTGTCGAGATTGGGTCAGGGTTGAAACTCTGAGTTACCACTACCAGGAAAAGGTCAGCCACGCTTGCCCACAAGAATGAGTCAGTGTCTCTGGGTCGTATAGTTTCTGTGCTTGGAGAGTGTCCTTTTTAGCAGTGGATAAAGTGACCCTTATGCTTTTCTTATGCCAAGAAAGCACTTTGAGATGAAACATGCTCTATTAATCTCAGATGTTATGGATGCCTGCTTATATTTGAAGTTGGTTGTTTTGTTTAATCTGCTGAAAGAAGGTTGTGTTGTTTTTTAAAAACCTATGATGAAATAAGAATTCCATGATTACTATGATCTATCCGCGGGAAGAAAAAGATTCTGGAATTGTTTATCCTTAGGAGATTTATGTAAAGTTCTTTAAATGTCATTGAGAAAGACTTGATCAGGAGAGATGAGGAAGTGATCAGTGCCATTTTGAGTTTGTAAATTGAATTAAATTTCAATTATGATGACAGTTATAATTCAGTTATAACAGTGATTTTTTTCCTGTATTTTAAAGTATGAAAGCAACACAATTATTTCTTTCACAGTTCCCATCAACTCTAATAAATTTATCTGCTTTTGCTGAATGCCTGTGAAATGGGCAGGAATGTTACATACAACCTGCAACATGTAATAAAAGGGTCAAGTGGGAACCAAGGCCAGGGCAGCTGCAGGAGAGGCCTGAGTACTGTCCATGCTAATCAATAAGCAAATGCTGAATGCTTCTAGTCATCTACCCTTGCCAACACAAGCAATGATAATTGGATGATAATGTGGTAATTTACCTTTATACATTTTACCTTTGTTGGATTTTTAGAGGTTACTGTCATATCGCGTAAGTTTTAGGGGAGAATTTCAGGTTTTTCTTGTACAAGACCAGTATTATCCAAAACTTCTGCCTTTGTGCTGCAGCTTTCTTCAAATAAGAGGACCTCATAAATGTGTGCCTTCGTTATATTTGTTTCTAGGAAACGAGGCTACCGTTTTTCAAGGTGCTTTCCTATTCTGGGGAGATCTGCAGGGCACTTAACCTACATTAGACCTGAGAGGTCTAAGAGTTCTTCACAAGACAAAGGAATTTCTAGATACTTTCCTCGAGGATGTGTCAAGGGCAATACAGACAAAAGACTGATGTCTCCTTTAACAGCTTGATAAGTATCTCAGGATATTCTGCAGGAATCAGTTCTGTTTCTACAAAGTACTGTATTCCCATTCAGCGTGATATGGCTGAATATGTGTGTGCTACATGTGACAATGGTGAAGACTTATCTTTGCCCTCAGGGCTGAGTGCTGTAACACTGCTCAAGCGATAGGCTTGATAGAAGTGATGATTCGGAGCGATGATCTGCTTTAAAAGGGGGAGGGGGACATGAGAGATGTGTAAGAATTAAAAATGTGACTCTATGTTTATCTGGATTTTATAAGTTCCAAAGGCATTTCTATTCACGGCATCAAAATCCCTTGTAAAAGTAAAGTAAATCATTCTTGTATTGACCATTTTTTTCATGTTGTTCTATTGAGACATCTTCCCAACTGAGTTTCTTATTGAATTGTATTTCTATAAGGGTATTGTAGGTTAGCAGCACATTTTTATGGTACACAAAAGATGTGCCTTCTGAATTTCCAATGCCTTGCATATTGTTCCCCACAGAAGAAACATCTTGGAAATGCTAAATAAATCAAAACAGAAACATTTGGCTCTTGACTTGCTGCTGGTGCTTTTTTATTTTTTTATTTTTTCCTCTCGGTTTACGTTGGCTGGAATATCCATTAAGCTCCATCTTACCTATTTGATTAATTTGTAATAAATTAATACCTTTGGAAGTCTCTTACTGCATTTCTAGGTGGGTTACTCTTGAAGAGGGTTTACTTAATATGTGTCTCTGTGTACCTATATGAATGAAAATTTAATATGGTTTAGAAGCCTTTAAAAACACACACATACAGTGTTTGCTCTGAATTAAGTGCTCATATTTGACATAGCTTGTGGTAAAAATCCATAAATGTATGGACAGAAAAAAATGTTTAGAGGACAATTTCTTCAGAAATTGATATCATTTTAGAAGATAACATATCAACATATTTTAGGTAACTGGCTAACATAATTATAAATACTGGATTAGAATCCTTATTTCTTGTCTTTTATAAAAATTTTTTCTTCTCATGACTGATGTTATTTGAAGTGCCATAGCCACATTGCAGAGTTCACCTTCAGTTTGATGCAGTGATGTGCTTGCATCCCTGTGGGTGAGAAATGTTCCTTTCCAAATAACTATAGCAGCATAGCAGGAATATTTTGAGACAACCTTCTCTGTATTTTACTGAAATAATAAAAACACCTCTCCTCTTAACTATCACCATGTACTGAGGAGAGCATAACAAATTCTGGGAAATACATTCAAGGTAGAAAATAGGGCCTCCAATTTTCAGACAAAGAAATTTGAGCCCAGATAAACACATTTTTAAATGAGCTAATTGTCTCTTAGAGTACAACTGAGTGGAAAAAAAGAGCATAAGGCATTTTTATAGTATAAATATATCTCACCCTTCCCCTTGGCTTGCATGTATCACCACCATGTGTGTTAGGAAAGCCAAGGAAAATGATTTTCTTGCATGTGTTTTGTGCTTGCTAAGATAAACAAAGGATGAATGGTGCTTACTGGGTGGGAGCAGTCAAAGCAGTGAATTGGTATATATTTCTCTTATTTCTTATCTACATGATTTATATCCATGTATACTATGGAAATGTATTATACTGATGTTTACTAAATATGCCTGATATTTGTTAACTTTCCACATTGTTAAAATGTCCTTACATGGATAAGTGGAACATGAGAATATGGAAATTCAGTTCCATTCATATTTTGAGCCACAGACTCTTCCCACATTCAGTTAGATAAAGCCCCTGCCCACAAGGGAGTTAAAAATCAATAGAAAGGGGACAAATGCAACAATAAATAAGTTAAAGCAGATTAAGTATATTTGAGATATATCCTGTGATTTTAAGAAAGAAGTTTAGCTGGACATGGTGGCGAATGCTGGTAATGCCAGAGCTCAGGAGGCAGGAGGATCACCATGAGTTTGAGCCCAGCAAGCCCTGCATAGTAAGTTGACACCGACCTGAACTACATAGTGAGATCTGTCTCAAAAAGAGAGAGAAAGAAAGAGACAGAGAGAGAAGGAAAGAATTTGATTGTTAAACTTCAGAAATATTCCATGACTGGTAAGAGGATGATGGCCATAGTAGCTAAAGAAGAGTGAAAGAGGAGTAGAGACCAAAAAGATCTCGGGGATACCTATGGAAAAGCACTGGAGAAAACCGGGAAAATTTGGATATTGTACAAACACCATGATCAAAAAGAGTCCAGTGAAATCTTTGTTTTAAGAAACAGATGCATAGTTGTCATTGAACTATGATGGAACTGTTTCGATAGGGCCACGATAGATCTTTACCTTGAGGTGGGAGAAAGAATCATTGTGGAAGATCTTAACTGCCAGACTGATGGATACAGTTGTGTCCCCACAAAACAGATCCTAGTGCTAGGCATGTAAGAGCCAGGAATAACTAACCTGTGCTCGCTTCAATGCCTCCTCAGATGGAAAATGAGGAACTTCATTTAGGTTACCATCCCATGTCTTTCTCCTTTTTGTCTGTTAGGTCTTAATTTAAAAGTCACCTTTCAGAAGGACTGACTTGACCACACCGCTGAAGACGCTGCCCTCCTCAGGGTCTCCTCCCTGGATTTACCTGCATCGTCTTCCTTTCCTTCCAAACATATAAGTTTAACTGAACGTGTGCCTGTCTATGTCTGTCTTATTCTGTCTCCTCTTGCTACTTGTGGGCAAAAGATCTAGATCTGTTTTGTTCACCACACTATCTCAGCACCTACATAACTATCTCTGTGTAGCCCTCAAAAACTTAGCTAAGTGGTAATGTTCTCAGCACCCTAATAAAGTAGATACCATTATCTCCACTTTTACAAATGAGGAAATTGACCCTTAAAGAACTGCTTTTCCCAGTTAATCAGTAATCTACTTATGAATGAGTCACTAATCTCAAAAATGTACTTTTGTATTAAATGTACTTTTTGTAATGTAGAAAAAAAGAGATCAATATTTCTTGTCCTTACATTCTTGTCCTGACATTAAACTATGAGAGTCATTCAGTCATTTGTTTTTAAAGATCGTGAGAATCTCAAATGTGGTCAGGAGTTTAAAATATGGGTATTCTATAATTTTGCATTTCATCATGGGAACAGAATCAGAAGTTGCACAAGTGAGTATGACACTTGGGATCATTGTGCCACATAATTACTGCTAGACTATATTTGGACAGACCTCACTTCATTCTAATATCTTGAGAATTTTACTTGAGGTGAAGAATAGTTTTTCATAAGCATTGAAAAGCCTTAGTAATGGAGTGCCAGTCAGCAGCAGGCAGAAGTTCAGTTTGTTTCAATTCAGTTCTTACTTAGTTACAGTCTTTGAGCATAGTGCTAGGCTCAGGAGAAAAGATACAATTTCAAACTGATCCATTTCTTTATGTAAAATTTGTTCTATATGTGCTGTGTTTAAGTCATTCAAACAGTGACTTCTAAAATCACTCACAGCCTTTCAGTCTAGTCTACAGACAGGCAGGTGCCTATCTTTATCCAGAAGAGAGAAGCAACAGATCTTTAAGTGATAGCACTCCTAGTGTCTATCAACAGGGAGAGGTTGTATCTAAAATGTCTAAACAAATTATTGACCACTAACATATAGATATGCCTACATTTCCAGTGTTATGTTAGAGGTAAGACGGGTCAGCGGCCTCAAAACATGTTTTCTTTTTTAGCACTCTGGTCAAGATAAATTGATAGTGGGACAGAGAAATAGGAGATTACAAAATAGGAAGCAGGGAAATAAACCATGACAAAAAAGAAATGCAAAGAGACAAAGATGAAAGGGAAAGAAAGAAAGACAAGTTAGTAATAATAAATAAATAAATATCAGGTAAAATAAATAAGAGAAAAAACAGTAAAGGATTAAAAAGGATTGAAATAATCATTAACTAATGGTAAATGTAGTTTTAAAGTAACTATCCATGTTGTTTCCTTACCAGTATTCCAGCCTTAGAACTCAGGTATGGGGCTAGGAAGCATTTCCTTGCCTGTAACCTTTCATACCTATCCAATATGAATGATGTTGTTTCACGTGTATTTCAACTGGATTTGAAGGTAGCAGATGGTCTTGCAAAGGAATTATCAGTAGATAAACTTACCATATATGAAAGCCATTTATTTATATAGTTTCAAAAAAACTGTGAAGGAAAAAATTTCATTTCCTCATAAAATATCTTTTATGTTATACAGAATCTGAGGCCTCTTTATAAACAAAAACATTTATTTTAAAGATTGGTAAATGTAGTTGTAGCAGTGTAGTTTGCAGAACACTCTGTATAAGACATTTTAGCATGTATAAGACATTTAGCATGTATAAGACATTTTAGCATGGGCTCTTTAAGGCTGATTCTGAAAAATAATGAAGGAAACCATTGGTGAATTAAACAGCTTGTTAGTCATGGGGGATCAGTGAACAGGGCTCTCTTGGGGTTCAATATAGGAAAAAGTGGCAATGAAATCTGGAGGAGAAGTCAAACTGGTGGTTACTGAATATATATTAAGGTATTCTGCAAATGCAGTATTGGAAATGGCTTTGTTTTGGAGACTCAGTAATTTGATACTTTTCACCTAAGGGACCTCAGTTAATATTTAGCCTCTGCAGAAAAGGGCAGATTGCTCAGGACCAAGACAGCAGCCAAGGTGGCACACTGTTGAGGCCAGGTAATAGGAGCATTATCCAGTCTTTAGTCCTTATTGTGTGAAAAAATCCTCACTGTGTGAATGAAGTCACTTCACTGACACATTTACTTTTACCTCTTGTTGCTATGAATGCAAATTCTATCCACATCGTCTATTCATCCAGTGAATGCTCCACACCTACTGCTTAAATCCTCTAGAAGGAAAAACAGCTGGGATCCTTGTCTTTAGGAAGTTGACACAGCCCCACTCTTTAAATACACAGGGTCAGTGTAGCAGTGCCTTTCTGGTTCTGTGTGGAAGAAGAGTCTCAATGACAGCTTCCATGCCCTCCTAGCTATTAAAAATTATTCCCTACTCCCCATTCATGACTTTCCTCTGCTTTATCTACTCCCTGTTCTTCCTGGAAGCTGGGGCAAATACGGAGGGTGTAAGCCATTTTCAACACCTGAATTCCACACACTCTCCAAATGGGCAAGGAATGAAAACGAGTCCCTATTTAGCTGTGTCCTATACCCTGGATCCAGATCTCTGATGTTATTCAGAGCAAGGACCCCAAACCAGGCTCATTGGCATAGGAAGAAATTACTGTCCAGCACAACTGTACAATTTGCATATGAATGCCTTGACTTTAACAGGTCTCAGACAAAAATAAGCCAAGGAATTATCTCCTTCTCAGAAATCTGTTCATTTTACTGAGTCATATGATTTCATCTGGAGAAATGTCATGCCTTTCTGCATATGAGCTTGTGACCACACACACAAACACACACAATCACTGTGGAAAGATCTAGATACATGTATTGAGATAATAAATGCATGGTCACAACTCATAAAAATCAGAATTCACTTAGAAATGAAGAGTGGATCCCATAGAATTCTATTTTCCCATTCATTTGTTGATTAGTTTCCAAAGAGTGAGTAAAAGGAACCACAGGAAGCTACTTTTTGAAATGTGGGAATTTCATGCTCTATCTTTTTTCTTTTTTCTTTTTTTTTTTTTTCCCCCGCCTGCCTTGCAAGTGCCAGATTGTGAGTTCAATCCCCAGTACAAAGAAAAAAAAAAAAAAAACAAAAGTCTGAAATATGGGAATTCCATTTCCTAGCTGGGCTACTGTTTGGGCTTCATTTTAAGCAATGCTGGGTTTTAAGGGACTTCTAGATGCTGCGTCGTAATTTGCCTGCCAGAGTGTGGCAAAAATCTAGAGCTTTGGCCATTTCTACAAAAACTTTAAGGGATTCAGGGCTTGTAATCTCATCCTAAATTTAGAAATGCCAGTATTCTGGACTGAACTCTGTCGTACCTTTTCATTAGCAAATGTGTTCTTTGGTCTATAAATTCTCTTTAGGAGGATTTTTTTCACTTCAAGAAGAAAAAACTCCCTGTTATGGGTGAGGCATTTATTCTTCATATATTCTGCAAAGTAAGGAACTATCCTGTCTGCTTAACCGATCGGTTAATTGAGGCTTTTGGTTAAGAAGGAATGGAGACACAGAGAGGTTAAGATGTCCACCTGTCAAGGATTTGAGCCAGGTTTGACTATTTCAGAGCCCAAGTTTTGGTATCCACACATACGTTCATGTAGAATTCACTTACTTTATGGGCCATGACTATGTGAGAAGTTTTTTGTTACTCTCTGCATTGATAAGAAGACATCAGCCTTGCCAGAAGAACAATCACAGTCTATTAGGAAATGCATGAAGGTTAATAAATTATTGTACAGAAAGTGCCATGCATCATGATCAAGCATGTCTAGTAGTACCTCATGTGTCTGTAGAGGCAGAGGTTGCCACATAAAAATTCCTTTCTCCATGTAAACCTTCCTAGAAATCCGTTATGCTTTTATCAGCAAATATCCATCTGATCCAAGAGTTCAGGGCCAGCTCCATCAGGCTGTGAGAAAGTGGCACTTACTCAGAAGTCAAGTAAGGAAAAGTAGTAGGTTATGGTGTCAGTCTGACCTGCAACTATATTTTGAAAACTTCCCCAGACCGGAGTGGGGATTGTTATCACTGGGAAACTTCACATTTAGCAACATGAGTCTCACAACGTGTGGAAGACACCATGTGAAAGACCGAGGAATCTGTGCATCAGAGTAGTTACTTAACTTTTCCTTCAGTTTTTCCAAGGTCATATGCTGATAGGAGCCATCCTGTATTCAAACCTAGAGCTGCCTGACATCAGATTTCTTGATCCACCCACTTTTTTCCCTAAATCTCCACTTAGAACAACACAACTACCACAGGTTGAATATGACTACTTTAATACGTGTATTAAATGTTCTTTGTAAGCGTGGAGGACTTTGCTCTAGCAGCTATGATGCACGACATTATCTCCAACTTCTCTTATCTGCCTCATAGAGAGAAGAAAGCTAAAGATGCCATCAGGAGCTAACACTAGCCTATACTTATTGAGAGCATCCCTCAGGGGTATATGAGACAAAATACACTCAGACTAGTGGAGTTTTCATGAACAGAATCTAGGTTAAGAAGCTTTGTGGGTTATTCTATATAGGCTGATATTAACTTTTCCATTAAGTAGGGCAGACTGAATTACTGTTTTGGAATTTGATGACGAGTAAAGAAGCAATATTGAAGTGATACCATCTTATGTTTGTGATGGTGATATTATCAAATCCTTTTGCTCTGTGATATGAAAGTAATGGGTATCCTAAAGTAAGAAAACTGTATTTTTTCCTGTGTGTGTTATGCATGTTGTTTTCCCCCTAAGTATGTTACTGTGGATGAAATCCCAAGAAAGCTGTCATCAAAACTGAATTGTAATCTGAGACCAGTGGCCATGGTGAAGGTGCCCAGAAAATTGATCTAGAACAGAAAAACAAAGGCCATGAAAACCCCATGAAGTTTCAGCTTCTGAACAAGGAACACAGACACAACCTTTTCCTTAGAATATAAAATACTGCTCCATTGTCTTAGGAAGCACCAAGTGGCAGCATGTTCCATTAACATATTTTCCTAATATGAAAGTTGCAACTGAAAGTTCAAAAACTATGTGTTGAAGAACAGATTCCAGGGATGCACCAGGCATCTGTCCCATTCAGTGAACAGGCCTTGGAACAGATGTCTCAAATTTCTTTAAATCCAGAACATGCTGTCCAATTTTTTTAGTGATAAACATACTTTTTTTCCTTTTTGTCACTGCTCACCAAAGTATTATATTTAATGCATAAAATATGTAAATTCTTAAAGCATCATTTTGCTCTTTAGTGAGTTTAGATATTACAAAACGGTTTAATTATAAAAACAGACAGACCTAGTCCTGGGACCTGTGCAGCTAGAAATAAATGTGCAATCAAAACTGCAATTACCTGCAGAATTTAGTGTAAACAGATCAGCAATCACATAACAAACACAGGCTAGTTTGCATTCTGATATGAATACAGTGAGATGCAAAGCAATTTTCCTTTATTTATCTTAGCTGCTCAGCATAAATAAAGCAAGGGCATTGAAGCAATTAGCATAATTAGAGTATCGTGGTCAGGCCCTGTGTGATTTCAAGAGACGTTTCACTTTAGAATTCTTTTTCCCACACAAGAGTTTCCCTGAGCCACTAAAATATCGCTCTGGGCATTTTTGTATTTCAAATTTGCAAGTTGTCAGTTTGAAAAACCCTTGACACATGGATGTGAAAGCATCTCGCAGACAGCCACAGAAGGTATACCCTCAGCTTTTCATTACTAAGGAGCTGGGGAATTTCCTTTTTCAGCTTTTTCTCCTACTTGACGTTTAACCCTAGAAATGTCAGTCTTAATTATTTCCATTGCCTTCAGATTGGGTCCAAGGGTTAAAGACAACTTGTTCTCCCCCAAAATGAGTAAATAAAAATATGAAGTGGGAGTGTGAGGGAAGGAGAGGCTGTATCATGGTGGTAAGCCAAGCTGTTACTACACAGAGGCTCTGGCAACCGGCTGGCTGCTGGTGACCAGACTTCAAATAGCTCCAGACGACAAGGTGGAGACCAGACTGGGAGAGAAGCCACGCATAGTTTGCGTTTAGGATGCTCTGCAAGTAATGGAATTATTCCCCATGGAGTAAAACAGCGATGCTAACCAGTGGATAGTCATAAAGTTGGTCCAGCAAAAGCACAGAAGATTCTTTTTTAAAAAAAAATTCATTACTGTGAGTAATAGAGTTTGAGAAAGATGGATTTCTGGTGGAGAGGAAGAAGAGACTGGCCTTTGATCATTCCCTGTGTAATAGAATTGATTCAGTCTAGTTGAAGAAAGTTTGTTAAATATGCTGTGCTTTCTTTTTAAAAGTTTTTTCCAGCTGGGGATTTAGCTCAGTGACATAAGCACATGCCTTGCAAGCGTGCAGTCATGAGTTCGATCCCTGGTACTGATAAAAAATAAAAATAAAAAATAAACCAACCCCCCCAAAAAAGTTTTTTCCAAAATAAATGTACGATAAAGTTGACTCTTTTTGAATGCCTGTGTACAAATTTCAACACAGTTTAAATTCATGTAACCATGACCGTGATGTGGATACAGAAAAGTCCATCACCCCAAAACCTGCCCAATGCTCTCTTTCCCATTATACCACCTTATTCCAATCCCTAACAATCATTATTTTGTTTTCCTTTATTGTAGTTCTACAGCTTGCTATGAGAATGTTATGTAAATGGCACACACAGTTTGTAAACATTTGAGACTAGAGTCTTATACTCAACATAATGCACTTAAAATTCATAGCAGTAATTTGTTCTTCCTTATTGCCAAGTATTAGCCCACCATACAACTGAAACTCTGTTTGTTTAACCACTCTGGGACCTTGGAATTGTTTTTCTATTTTGGCAATGATGAGTAGAGTTGCTGTAAGCCTTCACAGGTAGGTTTCTGAGTCTGCAGGGTAAATACCTTAGAGTAGGATTTCTGTATTATCTGATAAGTATATGTTTAACTTTCTAATAAACTGCCAAACTTTTCCAGAGTAGCCTTACCATTTTGTATTCTGACCAACGGTGCTGTTCTATAGTCTTGTCAGCACTTGGAACTGTCAGAGATTTGTTTGTTTGTTTGTCCATCTTGTCTGTTTTAGCTTTCTTATGTGTGGGTAGTGATATCTTATCGTAATTTTAATTTGTATTTTTGCAAATGTCTTATGATCTTTTACTGTTTTTATTTTCCATTTGTATATCTTCTTGAACAAAGTGTTGTCTGTTGTTCATTATAATTGGGTTGCTGGGGCTTTCATAATCTTAATTTATCTTTGGAAATTTCAAAAAAAGTAATCTCTGTTTTGGATCCAGTGCTCAATTATTCTACCTATTAGCCCTTCAGAGGCTAAGTGGTGGCCAGTACAAATCATGAGTGAAATTTAGGCCAAAACTTCACCCCAAGAAGAAAATCACTGCTCAAGAAATCAACTTCATTATTGAATTTCTGATGTTCTAGTCTCTTTTTAAAAGTTCAGTTGTTTTATTAAGCAAAACTTTAAGCCTCGTATTCTTCTTTCTTTAGACTCTCTTGAGCTTCTGTCCGAGCTTGGAAAATAAACAACTCCTATCGAGTTTTCTCCAGAGCAGCTGTGATATGAGCTTGAGGGAGCATCAGTGAAAAGGAGACAGAACTTATCCTTATGATAAGGCAGACATGGTTGTGTGACTTTCCTATGTCACTTCACCTCATCCTGGGGGCAGTAGGTGTTAGCTCTATTTCATAAATAAAACATCCAACTTGACAGAAACGAGATTTCTTGACCAAGTTCATGGAATTCGTGTATAGCAAAACCCAGGATTTGAACTCATTCTTCTCTATCTCTAGATGTTCTCTTTCTACACAGCTGATTTTCATAACCAGAAATCTAAGATAAATGAAATAATTGGCTACAAACTCCAAGTCCTGCTATCCATAACTATGGGAATCATATACATAAGTATTATTGTCTTCTTCCCTTTGAAAAATGTCTTTGCTGTAGTGTAATAAACTGTTACTTCTTAAAAACAGAATAGTAAGGTAAGAGCCCCTCACTCTGCCTCAGAAAAGGAAAGGATAGCATTTATCTAAGGTGGTTGCCAAATGTGTTAGTCTATAGATCTAGAAATCATGCTTATACTTTAATGGGGGTTCATATTTAATATTGAGTTATTGGGGAAAAAGAATCCACAAGGAATGTGTTTTTATCTAGATTTCAGAAATGCACTAAAAGCATTATTTATATCTTTAATTCAAGAGTTAAAGAACTAAGCACAATAAACATGACTTTAAGCAAATACCAGAAATAATATAAGTATTTCAGTTTTGTCATCTGGGAGCAGAATTTCCTGTATAAGGAAACTCAGGCATCATAAAAGACTGATAGAAAGGATTACTTTAAATTTTTTAAACTATATATGAGACACTATGAATAAGTTTAAAAGACAAAGTACAGTGATAGGAAGTATTGGTTGCACATAAAACACAAGATAAATATCCAAAGTATCCAAAAATGCATGAAGAGCAATATTCCATTACAACATAGCAAAAAGATATAAATTGGAGGGGTGTTACCAAAAACCAGAAATGGCCAATTGAGACATGAAAAGACTAATAGCGCCAAATGCCAGTAAGAAAATACAAAATTTGACATTCTTGTTTATTATTTTTGAGAATGCATAATTTTAATACCTCCTGGAAAACAATTTGGCAAAAATGGGGCAAGTTGGCAGCACCTGTTAGAACTGCCCAACTAATTCCATTTTGAGAATATTGTTACAGAAATCTTAATGTGAATTCATTGTAGCATGACTGTAATTACCCCAAATTTTGAAACTACCTTCAGTAGGAGAATGTTTTAAACTGTTGTGATTTACTATACTATTTAGGGAAAAAAAATGCAGTGAATGAAAAGGTGTCCAAAACAGTATTACATTGAAAAAGCCATGTTACAGAATTTATAAATACACGTATTTGTGTTGTATGACCAGAAAACAGAATTAATTACAGTAACGTACACTGCCATTAATTCCCCTCAAATTCTCCTCCTCAGTCTGAACACACTTATTCCATCATGCCACTTTCTGAAGCAATCCTGGAGTTGCTTATTCTGAGTGTCTTTCATTGTGCTGGCATGGCTCCTTCCAAGTCTTGAATTAATTCAAACATTTACCTTTCATGATTGTCTTTGTTTGTGGAGAGCCAGCAATCACATGGTGCCAGATCTAGTGGGCAGCATGGGTGAGGCCACACTGACGTTTTTATAGCCTGCCTCTCTCTCCATTGGATGGCACATGACAATGGCATTTGCCATATTTTTTGTAAGGATGCTCAAGAAAGAGGACTTCCAGAACTGCTTTGGAAAGTGGCAAGAATGATGGGTAAGTTTTTCAGAACCAACGGGACTATTTTATTTTGGGAATGGGAGTTTAAATCAATGTGTCTTTCACTGTATTAATGTTTTAACTTTAAATATTAATATAATTTTTGATCAACCTATGACTATCTATATGAAATGTATGACAAGTATTTAAATGTGTGGTGAGTAGGTTAGTATTTTCATGATATTACATCCTATGTAATAACATACATTATGATTTTTAAATAATACTCCATTGTAAAAATGTTACAAATCTTTCTGACATTTTATTAAATCTCCTAGATAACATGATGAGAGAGTATTTGTTTTATTTTATTTTATTTTATTTTATTTTATTTTATTTTATTTTATTTTATTCAGTGTCATAATCTAATAAAAAATCTACAGGGAAAATTTATGGCCTGCCTGCTAAGGATTTGGTCAGTGTAACCAAATTAATAAAAACCTTGCACATTCCTGCTGTGTGGGGTACTTACGCAGCAGAGCAGTAGGCAATTCTTCTCTGTTTAGCACAGTTTTTACATAGGAATCTTGGCATGCTGAAAGCATCACATAGAGCAACAGCTAGAGAACCACCACCAGCTCCGGAATGAGCCAGACTTGTGTACTTCCTGGATCCCATCCTGAAAATGATAGACAATACATTTCTTTATATCGGGAGTCAGGCTTTTGTGGTCAGATCCCTTTAATAACACAGTCCGTGGGAGCTGGGCATTGCAGAACTGTGAAGAAGTCAGGAGTGTGACTAGAATGTAGTTCTGAGTGTACAACTCTTTCCAAGCCACGGAACTGTCTTCTTACCCGCCGCTGTACGGTGTGCACCATGATAGGTGTGGGAGAGTTCCTGCTGCCTTCTGTATGTGAGGAGTTGGAATCTTTTGTAAGTTTCTTCTTCATAAAACTTCCATGCGGTCATTTAATCTCTTTCCAGTGACCCTTGTGCATTCCAATGTCTTTGTGAAAGTAAATTAATAAAAGCTGTCTAGAGTTTCCACAGTGACCTCGCCGTGTATTCTCTGTTGAGGCCTGGCGAGACCTGAATGCAACTGTGTAGCACCCTAATAGGAGTGGTGCTAGCCCAGCACAGGGTGGAGGAGTCCCTGCCATGTCACTGCGGGTAGGAATGGAGGCCCTGGGCTCCAGGGAAGTCCCCTTGCCGGCACATGCGCTGTGGCTATTGTGAAGCCACCGGATACAGTGCCCATCCTAAGATGAACATGTTAGCAAGGAGTGGGAGCAGTGGATTTTGCTGTTATTCTCAGAAGATTCAACCTAACATTTTGAAAAGAACTAAAATAAAGTCAGAGCAAAATGTCCTCCCCTTATAATATTTATTTAAACTCTATACTGGGAAATATATATTCAGTCATAAAAATTAGCACTGAACACATTCATGAAAAAAGATCTGGATAGAGCCACACAGTGATTTTGAAATCTCTCTGTTCCTGTCATTCTAATTCTACAACCTTAGAAATATCCCTTTCTAGATGGGCTTAAAACTTATTAGGTTAAACAGTGGTACGAAATCAGCATTATAAGAGGCAGTGAAGAGGATGCTTGAGTGTAACTGATGTTAGAAGAGGCACAGAGCAGATGCAAATCTGGCAGAACCTTTTGGTTGAGTAACTTCTGTAACAGTCTGCAGAGTGCAATCATACGGAGTGTGTCTTTTAAAGTTGTCCCTCTATAAATACATTTCATGCAAATATAGTTTGTCTACATCAGAGCTCTAGCACCAAGTAATAGCTAGCACATAGTAGTTGCTTAGTAAATACTTTGCGATTTAATTAGTTAACATGATTAACATGTCCATCAGAACAGTAATAGGATTTTTCTCTGGATTATAGGTGACTTGCATTTTCCTTTGCTTATTTTCATTTTCTGAATTTTCTGCAATAAAGATGAATCGCTCTTCACCTTTTTGTAAGAGCACACTCATCATTGTTAAAAGCTCTCTGGGATCCATTTAAATTTTTATGTTTTGTTAGTAACAAAATCTTCTGTGTTTTATTCATAAAATCTGCTTGTTTAGGACACAGGGCTTGAGTTATTGTTTTATCAATGTTGATAGGTTTGAAGGGATCCACTGCACTCCCTTCCCCTACGTGGTTGGACTGAGAGGCCGGGTTTATCGGACAGTTGGTTAGTTTCAGGAATGTGCTTCTTGGCCACCGCACAGAGTGAAACCACTGGAGTGAGGCCGCAGGCGCCTGCCCTTGGCCGCGTTAGGTGCACACTGAGCAGCTGAGCTACCCCACTACTGCTAAGAAGAGTTTGTAATTAGACCTGAGGTGAGCAGAAGTGAGCATTCACCTTCCGCCTCGTGCCCCTGTTCCAGGGCAGCTGCTGGATGTCAGACACATCGAGAGAGATTTGGCTCATAAATATGTAAAATGGTTAGAATGACACCTCTCTTTTGGGGTTATAATCATATTAATTGCTCATTTATAATTTTGTAAAATCATCGGTGATTCAAAAAGAACTACAGTTTTCTTTATTTACTTGAAAACTTTTGCTTAAAATGTTATTTAAGAAGATCTTCATTTTGTATGTGGACTAGGGTAATAATCATAAACAACAGAGGAACAGAGTCATAATTTATGAGTGTATAAAGTGCTAGATTGTATTTTCCCAATGAAATACAGAGATAGGGAAATATTATCATGATTTGTGTTGTAACACAGAAGTCAGGACTGATCCTGAGGAGTGTTTCCTCAGCTTGATGCATGGGCTTTAGCTGTGCAGTTCCCATCCGCATTAGTGGGAGGTTCAAGGCTACCGCACTAAGGCTAAGACTCTAATGTAAGCTTGGGGGATGCTGCCTGTTTGCACATTGCTTTGCATTGTTATTTGATGCGCTGTTTTGTGCTTTTGGGATTCCTGCTTTTTTAAATTCTACTTTTGGATATGGTAACAGATAATGTTTAATATTAAATAAAAGATGGAGCCAGTTTCTTCTATCTTGGCCACTAAAATAATGTAATAGATTAGAATTTCAACTAATAGATAGACCCATAGTTTTAACTAAGATATTGGGTGTACATTGCTTACACAATGTCTAGAAAATTCACTTACTGGTCTATTTGAAAGAGGAATTGCTATGTTTTCCTGTTTACTCAATTACAAGTCTATTTTTCTGAGATATTTTCATACGTCAGTGGTACAGCTATAATGTGTAAAACAATGAAAGCCCGGGAACTATTTTACATGGCCATAATGAGCATGAATTGGAAATTAATATGTCTGGCAGGAATAGTGAGTAAATATGCTAGTGTGTTTCTTCCCCCTCCATGTAGACAGTGTATCTGTACCCCTGGAAGGAAAATCTAATCTTCTATGGCTAAAATAAATGAACATTTATATCTCCCACTTGCTTAAAATCAATAACTGAGTAGATTTGCCTCCTTTAATACTCTGTTCTATGTTTAATCATTGTGTATTTAACTGAAGCAGCTGGCCTAATTTAGGGCATATAAGAATGTGCCAACCAAGTCACTTTTGAGGATTAAAATTAAACAAATCAGTGTTCCTCTTTGACATGCTCAAACAGGAAAAATCTCGTAGGATGTATTATTGTTAGTAGTAAAGTGGTAAATAGAGGTTTCAACATGTGCATAAACTTTTAATTGGCTAGTTGTTTGAGAATATGACTAGTTCATAGATTAATGGGCATTAATTGGAATTGTAGTTTTCTTTATAGTCAAACCAAAGCCTCTTTGAATATTAAATTTGTATGCCAGCAAGA
The DNA here is from genome assembly GCA_004027295.1 of Dolichotis patagonum. Classification (NCBI taxonomy): domain Eukaryota; kingdom Metazoa; phylum Chordata; class Mammalia; order Rodentia; family Caviidae; genus Dolichotis; species Dolichotis patagonum. Next base: position 147,201 of record PVJX010001667.1, read on the forward strand.
TCAGCTTTATTTTAAAGTCACACATTGAGGGAGCCATCATGGGTGATAATACTAATGCTAAATGAGCAATGTCATTCAGAAAAATGAGCATAAAGTGCCATATAAACTTGATCATGTGTTAGGTGTCTCATGCAGACCAATTAATTAATTCACCGACTTCTCAATTATATCCAACTCTCAGAACTCACCACAAAGTCACTGCTGCCAAGAAAATAGGGACTCGCTTGATTCTGGAGAGGAAAAACAGGGACTTCACGAGTAACTCTGGAGGTCCTGCCAGCAAGAGCACACCTTTGTTAACATTGTGGTTTTTATTAATAGCATTAACAATAAAATTAAAAGCTATCACTTACTGAGTGCCAAACTGTTGTTTACTGGATTAAACACTCGCCATTGTTCATGCCATTGAAAAATTAACATCTCCCTCTATGACAAGAATTACTACCCCCATTTCACAGGTAAGGAAATTGAGGTGCAGCATAATTAGGATGCTTTGCCCAGAGTAACTGCTAGGACACATATTAAAATCTAAATTTCATAACCTCAGGTAGTAACTGCTAGAACAAATATTAAAATCTAAATTTCATAACCCCAGTGCTCTAAGAGGCAAGGAAATGACAAGCTTGAGGCCAGCCAGAACAAATGAACAAGTTGACAAAATCCTGGCTCAAAATAAAAGGTTAAACAAGTGCTGGAAGATGTAGCCCATTGGGAAGGTTCTGGGTTCAATTCCCAGCACTGAAAAAAACAAAAACAATCTACTCTGAAGTGTGTTCTTATAACCATATCATCTCTCATTTAATGACTCAAAAATCTCCTAAATATTTGCTTCTCAAAGTACAGTCCCTGAAGCAGTGACAATTTTTAAATTTGTGTAAGTTTGTGATACATAGTAATTACATTCATCTTGGGAAATTAGTGTATGATATGAAGATGGACTATATATTAGTGTGTTTATATATGCTAATATATATACTAATGAAAAAATATATATACATACATATGCTTTATCATTTGTTTATTCTTTCCCTCTCTGTACCCTGCTCTCTCCAGCTCCCTCCTTTGTAGGTTCCCTTCCCCATCTCCAAAAAGTCTGCTTCACTGATTTCTACTATCTTGCCTTTATTTTACTATTTAAGTTATTTATATTTTGGGTTTCTCATATAAAAGAATCTGTGTGTTCTCTGTCCTCCTGTACCTCCATTAGTATAGTCCAAATCTGAAGAACTCTGAGATCCTTCTTATTCCAGTAACTATGGAAGTAACTATCTTATCCAGGACTCAGAAAATCATAAATGCTAATGAGAATTGAGGAAAAAGATACCCTTTTAGATTGCTGGTAGGAATGTACAACCACTATCAGTATGGAGAGTTCTCAAAAATCTAAAACTAGAAATTTCATTTGACTCAGCTGTATCTCTCCTGGATATCTTCCTGAGTTAACGTCATGCATCACACTGTAGTGATACATATATTATGAGCAACAAAACTCATAGTGGCTAAATTACAGAAACAGGGTGGATGCCCACCAACAGACGAATGGAGAAAGAAAATGTATGTATGTTTTTATAACTCAGTCATAAGGAAAGGTACGTTTGAATCATTTGTAGAAAAACGGATGGATCTTGAGACTCTAATGTCAAGGGAATAAGCTTTGGAGAGGGAAACTGAGGCAGAGAAGAAGGAAAACTGAGACAAGGCCGTTAGGGCAGACAGAGCACTGCTGGCCGTGGCAGGGCTGAGATGGCAGCTTGAGTCCAGAGCTGTTCGAGTCACCTCAGCTAGGCCGTCACGCCGGCTTTTGAGTATCTATTAACAGAGCTCTTGGCTTTCCTGCTCAGCGACATGGCTTCAGGTGTCACAGAAAGGAGCCCTGAACCTGTGCGACCACTTCACAGTGGAGCTCCAGTTACTGAATGAGAGAGCTTCTTTTGTGTTGGTTTCGTCAAAAAAAGAAGCAGCAGCAGCAGCCGCAGCACTTGCTGTTATATATTTATGTAGTGTCATGGGTGTTAACTAGTTATCCTTATCCTATTGATTTCTCCTTAAAAGACCCTAAATGTTAGACCCCAGGGAGATTTAAAAGTCCTACAGAACCTGAGGAGTAACTGCCACCCCCACCCCAAAACACCTGAAAACTAATAATGTAAAAGCAGAAGATTGCTTGAGCTCGCTTTGCTCAGAAGTACAGAGGAGTCGGGCCTTTCTCTCCCTGTCGTGCCGCTAGCCCAGCAGAGCCCAAACCAAAACATAATATAAAGCTCCAACATCCCTGCATTCAGCATTTTACAAATCTCTTTGGAACAAGAGAGTAAATAATTCCTTAAACAGTTTGACTTTTACAGTAGTCAGTCTTGGACAGCTGTCAACAGGAAAGCCTGTGTCATCTAGTATTAAAATTTGCTGTCACAAAGAGACCTGTCACCTAAACCTTGACATAGGACCTGTGAGAATTTTTTGTATTATTGTTGTTGTTGTCAAAAAGCACTGACAAGCATTTGGAAAAGATGGAGGAAGTAGGAGAGAGGAATTCCATTTCTCTAAATAGTGCCTTTGATTATTTGCATATTTAAAACCTTGTTTAAAGTAAGAGTTTTTCCTTTTGTAACTCAAACAATTACAAGACTGTCCCCTATAGTGCAATCTTAAGACAACTTAACTATTGCTCATAGTGACTGTGAGACACTGTGTGCGTGTATGTATTTTTTATCTCACTGAGCTGTACCCAGCCCCAAAAGTCTGTAATTTACAAGTCTGTCATAGATTCACATTAAGATGATAGTATTTCTGTGACAATTTGTGATTTTATCTTTTTTCATTTGATCCAGAGTGGTTTACTGTTTTCCCTACATAGGCAACCTCTCAACACACCATCTAGTGGACTCTTAGTCTGCATACCTCCTGCAGAGGTGGGGCATGAAGGAAGTACATTTCATTTGTTCCAGACGTCACACTGAGGTGGATGAGGGAGAAGATGGTGTAGGGAAGAGACTGCTCCGATCCCCTAAGCAATCACTGGCCCTTTGCACAGGTTCTCCCCATTCTTGTATGCATGGGTGGACCCAGCTGGCACCAGAGGCCCCATGCCAGCTGCTCTTGGGGAATGACTTTCTGCTGAATGAAGAATACTTGTAGAGGTATAGTTTGGGACGTGAAGGGCAGAGGTGGAAAGGAGGAGCTTTTCAGAGTTTCAGTTCTGCTGAAGTTACAGAGCTATGAAGCTGAACTCTTGAGAAGCAGATGTGGTCTCCAAGAAGGCAATTAAGTAGACACGAAGCGTGGGAATTAGGAATCAAAACCAAGAAGTAGACAGGTTGAGTGGTCTTCGACAACTTACATTTACCTTCAGTGTCTCCTTTCCCTTCTGCCGTGCAGAGGCTGTGTTAGAATTAATTAGCTTTGCAGAGCGCTTTGAGATCCACCGATGAAAGTGTTACAAAAGGAGTTTTTGGGTTGCTATTGCTCTTGTTTCTGGAAAATGGAAAGAATCTGTTTAAAACAAAAAAAGAAACTAATCCCCAAATCCCACAAGAAAAGAGTAAATATATGAGGTTGGCTTTCTCAACTCTACATTCAACCCGCTTCATTCAAACTATGCATTAAGCTTCCCTCTCAGCTAACATGCCTGAGTTCTCTGTGGACCTGAGCTTCCAATTTTTTTCTAACCTTACAGTTATTTCATAATATTACTCAGGGCTGATAATGTCCCTCTTTGGGGGTTTGTTTGGTTGGTTGTGTCTTAGACTGTCACACAGGCCTGAACATCATGCTGCTGTACTAATTCCCTTCAACTTCTCCAGAGGTCCTAAGGTGTGACCTTTGACTAGAGAAAGACCGCTGATTCGGAGACTGACGAGGAATGCATCCTCCTTCTGCCCTTGCCTCTTTACAGTTTCTTCCAATTTTTTTTTTTTTGTACAACAAAAATTTCCAAGTCCTGTATGTCTGCTTATAAATACACAACTCAGCTGTGTTTCCATCCTTTGTGTCAACATGAAAATTTCCTTGTTCTATGTTTAGCTTGAATAATTACCGAACTGTTTGTAATTAAAATGTGAGGGTGTGACCTCACAGCAATTTTTTCATTTCCTTTCTCTGTGTTTAGTACATTCCGGAAACTGAAAATACCAAATCTCTGTCCTTTTTTTTTTGATTCTTATCAGCAATGGAAACATTGCAAAACAATCAGCCCAATACCTATGCTTTGTTCATTTATTGCCTTCTCTGAAGATAAATTGACTGTACTCAACTCTCTTCAGCATTTTTCTTCACCTAGATATTATTGCCTTGTGCAGCCACCCCAAGGTGACTGTTATCACTTAATTAAATCCTTGCACGCTGGGAAGAAAAAACAACATTGTTCCTTCATAACCCCAAGGAGCCTATTTTTAAGCCACTAAGCCTTTTCCCTGTTTTATTAACTTATTCCTAGCTACAACAAGACACACTTTTGTTGATGAGCAAAAGGTTGTATTAGCTTTTTATTTTCTGGGTAAACTTATCTATTCTCTGGGAAGAGAGAGAAAAAAGAATGGACATTACAAGAGAAGGGGGAAAAGAGGGGTCTCTTCAACCTCCCTGATTCTGGTAAAGGTCTCTGTAAACACTGAGCTGGAAACTAGAAGCAGGGGGATTCAGAAAAGAGAATGAGAAAATAAAATGTAAACATAAAATGGGAACAAGACGAAAAGTAAAATGATGTGCTTGTCTACTGGGGGAAGCTCGAGGGGAAAGGCTTTCAGGCTCAGGAAACTAGGCATTGAAGTTGCATTTTGTTGAACAGAGATGATGTATTGGCATTTTGTTTTGTTGCTGCCTATTATAGCATCTTTTTGTTAACCTCTTGTTTAATATGTTTGTTTTTCCCAGTCAGATTTTCTTCTCTACCTCATGATGTTAGGCATCCATTGCTAACCAGTTCTAGCCCAGGGATTTTTCAAAGCATGAAAGAGATACTTTGGGGTATAGAGAAATGTGAGGGGTGTGTGTGTGTGTGTGTGTGTGTGTGTGTGTGTGTATTCACACATGTAAGCAGAAGGCTTATATGACCTGTCCCTCGCTGGCAGTTCTAAGTACAGCCCTTGATATCAAAAAATCTGCTTGCTGCAACACAAGTTATTTGTTCATGCATAGGAAATTATGTACCTTTTAGTTTGTTTCTAGTCCATTAAATCACAGGCCAGAAAATGGGTTTGTCACTTCTAAAATTTGAACCCAAGCAAGCATATGTGTTTATTCATGATGCTAAATCATTTTACCACGTGCTGTGTTCACCCACAGAGTAAATGCTGCTTAAAGCTGTAATATTGGCAAGAGCAGTTGATGCCATGACAGGCTGGGCTTGGATAGAGACCTGGTTCTTAAATAGTTGGATAATTAAGATATCTGAGCCATCACCGATCGCTGCCCACAAGTTACGCAGTTCTCAGCTTCACACTTAAATAGGAGTGTGAAACCTGGCTCACTCCCTAGACATTCAGAGACACAGTAGCCCTGCCTCTATAGCAGAAGAAACACATGAGGGAGGCTGAGGCAGGAAGATCACTGTGAGTTCAAGGCCAGCCTGAAAGACATAATGAGACTCTGTCTCAAAAAAAAAAA
>PVJX010001668.1:0-57509 GCA_004027295.1 Dolichotis patagonum
CCCCCCCCAGTGACTGCCTCTTCCAGCCAGACCCAGTCTCCCAGTCATACACCAGACAGTTGAACTTACTAGCAGATGAGTACACTGATTAGCATGGGAACCCCACGATCCAGTCACTTTCCAAAGCCACTCTAGGTCTAAACCATGACCCAGTATAATGCCAGGTGGTCTACGGTTTTCTTCTGCTATGAAATTCTCCCCTTTTTCTTCTGTGGCACTGGGGATTGATTCCAGAGCCTCACTGCAGACTACACCAGTGCTCTACCACTGAACTACACCCCCAGTCCTACTTGTGAGATGGGGATCTTACTAAATTACCCAAGCTGGCCTCAAACTTGTCAGCCTTCTGTCTCAGCCTCCCACGTAGCTGTGAGGTAAGACATAAGAAATAAAAGATCAGTAGAAAGGAGACAAGAAAATCATAATTAAAAATCATAATTGGTAAGATGACTGCAACTTCTGGGACTTGACCGAAGTCACCCAAGGGAGCCGCATTTCTTGACTAAATTTACTCCTCTTCCTTACCAGAGACAGCACTAAAAGACCATCAACTGGCCCAGTTAAGAAAGTAAACAACAGGTTGAGTGAAAGGGCCAAGGGGGGAGCACTTTCTCCCCAGCTCTCACTCCTCAGGAAGGGTGCCATGTTGGCAGCTCCGTCTGTAAGGTATCTCATTTCACTGAGCAGCTGTTTTACCCTCTCTGGTGCATCCTGTACTCTCTTTGCCTAGTAAACCCTACTTGTGCCTCTTCCTGGCGTGATGTATGCTGAAAATCCTTTTTCTGAGATTCACAGTTGGCAAGCCTGCCACAGTGGGGTGGGTTAAACTTGGGAAACTCAGACCCAGCCTGGTGACAGTAGAATAGGTGTCAGCCACCAAGCCCCACTTGTACAATCATTTTTGCTTTTGTAACAGCATTAAGGATTGAACCCAGGTCTTTGCATCTTACTAGAGTGCTGGGATTACAAATGTGTGCCACTATGCCACGCTCTAATATTTGCCATTTTAACTTTTTTAAAAAAGTAATTTCAGAGGATCAAAGCTAGGACCTCTCCTGCCCTATGAACTCTACCACTGAGCTACACCAAAGTCATGACACAGTTTAAAGGACAGTTCAGTGGCATTCAATGTATTCACAACACAGTGCAACCGTCATCATCAGTAATTTCCAGAACTCTTCCATCATCCCAAACAGAAACTACAAGCCTGCCCCTCCTCAGCCTCTGATAACTTCTATTTGTATGGATTTGCCTAATGGAGCAGCCTTGTATCAGTGTTGCCATTTGTTGTTTTGAGACAGGGTCTGGCTATGTGTGTTTCAGGTTGGCTTTAAGGGAGGTGATCCGCCTGCCTCTGGCTCCTGCTGGGATTACAGGCAGGTGCCACCGCACACAGCCCGTTTGTGTTTTTATTGTATGGAAGCCTAATGGATTTTAAAGTCCATTGGAAGAGGATGAAAACAATGAGGAAACACAAATCTTGAGGGATTTGATGGTGAATACAGGGAAGGGGTTTTGTTTACAGAGCTAGGTAATCAACCCAGGGCCTTGAACATGCTAAGTGCAAGCTGTATCACTGAGCCAAACCCTCAGTCCCAAAGGTGCTTTGGGTTTTTTTGCTGTTGTTTTGTTTTGTTGCTTTTTAAATGGTTGTAACTTGAGCCTAAGAGTACAGGTTGAGTCCAGAAGGAACTGGAATGCTTGAAGCATGCTAAAATCAGGACACTGTGTTTTGGGGCGGGGGGAGAGAAGATGCTGGACAAGTTGGGGGTAAGATTATAAAGGGGCTCGTTAAAATTTAAAGGGTTTACATTTTGAACTTTAATAATATCGCTATCAAGCTTTGAAGCCAGGCATTGAGGCATACACCTGTAATTCCAGCACTCTGGGAGGCTGAAGCAGGAGGATTATAAAGTCAAGACCAGCAGCCTGGGTGATTTAACAAGACCCTGTATAAAAATAAAAAGGGTTAGTGATGCAGCTCAGAGAAAGCCCTGGGTTCAGTCCCCCTACCAAATGAAAAAATACACATATACTGATCAAAATATAAGATGAATGTTTAAATTAAAAAATTACAGCCAGGTGTAGTGGCACACACCTGTTATCCCAGCACTCTAGGGAAGCTGAGGCAGGATGGTGGCCGAAAGTTCAAGGATAGCCTGAACTACATAGCAAGACCGGTCACACACACATACACACAAAAGTCAAGACACATTGCTAGTAATCCCTCTCTGAGCATACTTGTTACATTGTCTGACCGCTTTCTAAAACATTTCTGGAAGCCCTCTTTCGTGAGTGTTTTAATGAAATGTGATTAAAAAAATACAGTGAATACTCCTGCTGAGTGCTGTTGAATGGAAAGGCTGGCTTTTAAAACGTTAAGGTTTATTTTCATTTGCCTTAGTCATTGGATCTGGTACTATGAGAATCCTGGCTCTTTCTCAGAGTCCAGTGGCTATGAAAGGTAAATATTTTGTATGAACTCAGGATAGCGAGGCACCTACAACAGTGCAAGCAATGACACAAAAGGTGAAGTGGTTCAGAAAGTGGCATGAACATCAGATGTGTTCAAACAGGAGTGTTTGGGGGGCATTAATGACAATGTGTCTTCTTTTACTGTAATATATTTAAAAATATTTTCCATATTTTTCAATCATGTATGTTTTAGAATTGTATTGTTTTTTTAAGTCTGCATACCTATTGCTTGGAGCTACCTAGTTAACAGAACTATTAAGAGTTCCTTTTAGTGTATCATTAAAAAACACAGAAAAAGCCAGGTGTAGGGGCACAACTCTGCAATCTCAGCACTTGGGAGGCTGAGACAGGATGGTAAGTTCAAGGCTAACCTTGGCATATAGTGAGTTTGAGGTCAACTACATAGCGAGAACTTTTTTAGGGGGTGTGGTTTGAGACAGGGTCTCACTCTATAATTCAGGTTGGCCTTCGACTCACCATATAGCCCAGGATGGCCTCCAACTTGCTTCAGTTTTTCTGCCTCAGCTTTTGCAGTGCAAGGATTAAGGTGTATAACACCACACCCAGCAAGACTGTTTTAAAAAATAAAAATTCATAGACACCAATGGCACCATGAAGTGAGAAGTTTGGAAACTTCTTAGGTGATCAAAGTCCGTGACCCTTAGCCTGGCATATCCTTATACCTTTCACCTCCATTATCCCCTGGCTGAAACTCTTTTCTGATGTTTGTTTCATCTTGGGCAATAAGCTTCTCCCGCTGTTGAAAGCAGTAAACAGTGCATGACTTGCCAGGCTGCCTATAATTCCAGCACTGAGGCAGGAGGATTGCCACAAGTTTGAGGTCAGACTGGACTACACATCGAGACCCCGGTTTGCATGCTGTAACACGTTACATAGGGAGCATACATAAGCATTGCATGTGGCATGTTAAAAAGTGCTTCATTAAGTGGTGAACACAATTCTCTCATCTACTACCCTTTGAACAAATCCAAACAGTGCTCCTACACAGCCCCCTCAATATCCCTACGCTTTCTAGCTGGCCTCCAGATGTTCCTCTCCTTTTGCATTAGTCTGCCTTCTCCATCAAGCCTTCCTTAATCAAACTGGACCAGTTACCTGCTAGAGGTCTGGCCAATAGAAAAGTATGGCCTTTTGTTTTGGAACTGGTCTAATATCTGCACATTGTTTCCTCAAATAGGCCACAAGCCTTCTCAGATTAGGCATGTTTTGTTTTGGTTTGGTTTTTTGAGACAGGGTCTTACTTCATAGCTTAGACTTTTCCTCAATTCTCTGTAGCTCAGGCTGGCCTCGAGGTTAGAAATGTCATGCTAGAGTTTTTTTTATAACATCTAACAAAGTGGTGCACATCTACATTTGCTGAATTTATGTATATTCAGGCCTCTGATCATTCTGAGTATCCCAAATACCTCCATGTATCTTTTGTAGAAGCCAAATGAGAAACAAGGAAAGGTGCAAATGCTGGCCAGTTTTGCTGGGGCCAAGGTGCCTTGTGAGAACAGGCCCCAAGCAAATAGGGTCTCTCTGTTGGGAAAGAGTAGGGTTGGCCCCTAGTTACATTTTCTAGGATTAAGAAGGCCTCTAAAGGGCCGGGGATTTAGCTCAGTGGCTTAAACGCCTGCCTGGCAAGCGAGAGGTCATGAGTTCGATCCCCAGTACCAAAAAAAAAAAAAAAAAAAAAGAAGGCCTCTGATAAGGAAGGAAGGATCCCAAGAGTTTCCCACCCTTTCCTGCCAAGAAGGAAATATTACTTTTTTTCTTTGTTGGAAATGCCAATTACAAAATTTAAGTAAACAATCTTTTTAAACTGGGGATATCCTGAAAATGGACAAAAGTTATTTTTTTTTTTTTTTGGAACCAGGGATCAAACTCACAACCTCATGCTTGCCAGGCAGGTAGATGCTTATGCCACTGAGCTAAATCCCTGGACCAAAAGTTACTATTTGGCCCTTCTCACTGGTGAAAATTACTTGACTAGAATTCTTCTCCTTAAAGTATTGAGACTTAACTAATATACATTAGGGCATGGTAAAGCTGGCTAGGGAGGAAGGCGTGATCTGTTAGTTACACGATCGCAGGACAATGCGTAAACTGTTCCCAAAGCCCTGCACAGAACTTGAGGTTTTCCGTGGGCTGGCCTTGACCTGACTTCAGCGCCACCCTCCATGACCTCTATGTAGAAGTTCTCGTGGGTCTCCTTGAGATGTGGATGGCATAAAAAGACACAGTGGACAAGAGGAGCATGCTATTGCAGTTTTTCTCATGACAGTCTTTTCATGATTCTTTCCTACAGGGTGGAATTTTTTTCTTTTTGAGACAGGGTCTTGCTTTGTAGTGCAGGCTGGCCTCCAGATCTTCCTCTGGCTCTTGAGTGTTGGGATTACAGATGCCCGCCAGCATGTCCAGCTTCCAGGGTGTACTTTTATTTTACTGTTTCTTCTTTTACTTGGCCCCAACTCACTCTGCAGAGCCAATTTCTCTTTCACTCTTTATTTCTACTTCCTCAAATAAACTTTACCACTGTTTTTGCTCATTTTGTTCCATAGAAGAACCTGGATGCCAACTCCAGGAAAGACAAACCACACAAAACCCAGTAATGTTTAACTGGTGAGCCACTTTTAGGAGGATTTATCCAATAACATAACCAATTTTGTGAGGGCAAAAACTGTAACACTACTGGGCATGGTGGCACATACCTGAAATCCCAGCATACAAGAGGCTGAAACAGGAGGATCAATACAAGTTTGAGGCAAGTCTGGAATACATAGTTCAAGACCAGACAGATCTACAAAGGGAGATGCTATCCAAATCCTTCCCCCCCAATTGTAATCCTTTAAACTAGGGTGGGTGTGGTGCTTGGTTTCACTGGGGAGCACTGAGAAGCCTTAATGACGTCGAAGGGTATAAGGTTTTGGTGGAAAAATTAGGCACAGAAAGAATGAGGAAAATAAAGAAAGCTAGGGTGTAGTAGTACACCCTTGTAACCCCAGCACTGGGAGGCTGAAGCAGGAGGATCGCCATGAATTTGAGGCTGGACTGGACGACATAGTGAGAACCTATCTCAAAAAAACCAAAACAACAACAACAACAAAAAATAATAACCAAAGCAAACCAAACTAAAAAACCACCAAGAGTGGGAGATAGCCAAAGCAAGACTAAGAAAGAAAATATGGCTGTGACTTTGGTAAATTTTGGGTCCCCATCCGGGATTGGCTGCCAGGCAAACCCACAGCATCTAGGGAGAATATACACGCTGACGCCAAACCTGTAGGGGCCTGGCATCTGCTGCTACAAACAGGGGACACCCCGGGGTACTGGAAAGCGCTGGTCGTGGTGGGGGTACAACTTAATGGAAGAAAATATTCTGGGTATATCAGAATTGTCTGGAACATACTATCATGTTTAGTTGACATGTTTAGGTTAAAAGGCCATTTTCATCCCTCAATGTCATAGTCAAAGATTTGTGGAGATATTTATTCCAAAAGTAGTGTTTTTTTTTAAATTTTTTAAATTTTATTTTAAAAGGGAGTAAAATTAAACACAACAGAACAGAATGGGACATAAGAAAGCATAAGTTTCAAAGCTAGACAACCAGAGATCTTCACTATCTGTCATATTGTCTCTTGTTTTCTTCCACATGGTTGTCCTTATCTTTGCACATGGAGAGCTCATACTAAATAACATAGCCAATCTTTTCACAAGATGTGTGGTTCACTGGCCCCCACTTGCTGGGCAAGGGGGAGGGAAAGGGAGGGACACGGGATGGGGGACAGGACGACATGAGATGTCTGATTTTCAGCCCACATGCAGGCAGGATCACAGTCGCCCCCCCAGAGATGGGAAGAGTTCCTTGTTCTCCTGGCACCCCAAGTCAACCGCACGGTGTGTTTTGTTTGTTTTTCTTGGGTTGAGTCAGGGTCTTACTATGTAGCCCATGCTGGCCTCAAACTTGTGGCAACCTTTCTACTTTGGCATTCTGAGTGCTAGGATTACTGGTATGCACAACCATGCCAGGCTATTTTATTTTTTGACAGGGTCTTGCCAAGTAGTTCAGGCTGGCCTCAAACCCATGGTGATCCCCCTGCCTCAGCCTCCTGAGGACTAGGACTACAGGTATGCACCACCACAGCCAGCTTAAAAGCCTTTAAATAAAAAACAAATGCAGTTTAGATTAAAAGCTCCAGATGCATATTTATTGATACCTTCATCCCATTTAGTAAGACAAAAAACTTTAAGAAACTTCAGTCCATAAATTTACAGTGAAATACAGAGCCCAACCAGGTTGGAACATAATGCATTTCGTGGCTTTTCAGTGTCGCCTCCCACTGGGATGAAGGTGCTCCCATTATATCCAAGGGTTTCTTTCCACAAATCGGAATGTGACCACCTAAGTCCTCCCATGTGGCTGGTTTAGTTTCCTGATTTGTTTGTTTGTTCAGCTGGCATCTTGTTATGTAGCAAGGCTTACTTTAAACTCCTTAGCTCAAGCGATCCTCTGCCTGCCTCAGCCTCCTCAGTGCTGGGATTACAGATGTGCCCCACTATGCCTGGCTTTAGTCTCCTGATCTAGAGTCAAGCTCCCAGCTCCCCCTCTGGAAGCCTCCATTACCCACTGTGAGGCCCAGGAGAGCTGACCGATCTAAAGGTGCAGAAACTTGCGTAAAGGAGGAACTGCTATTCCAGCAATAAACTGCTCCGATTGCACAAACTGTTTTCGCACTGGGGATGCACAGTTCTCGAAGACCGTGGCTCAGCAGATGTCCTAAGTGGCTTCTGAGAGTTCATCCCCAAGAAGGAGCCATCTGGCACTTTCCTTTATTACATTTCTAATAGCTGTTCCATTTCCTCCAGGGCTTTTGTAAAATCGGTAACTTGACGTTTGTATAAGGCTCGCTGTTCTAGGAATTGGATCCTTTCTTCTTCTTTCATCTTCAACTTTACCTTTAAGGCCTGCAAAGAAAGGTATTGCAAAAGAAAAACAAAACAAAACAAAAACACAAATGAAACTCTTGAATCACAGACAGACAATGTCCACACCAGAACATTATGCTTCTACTCCACTGAGCAAGGCCCAGGAATACCAAGAGCCATGATGCTCCCTGTCTTACACTTTGTGCGGGGCTTAGGAATTGTTTCTCCATGCTACAGACACCTGTATCAAAACTAGGGCAGTGAACTGCTTTGTGTCCCATGCAATACCCCAAGATTTGAAGAAGTCCAGATGCAAGAATCTTACTACAGCTCTCTTCCTTGAGACATAGCATGGATTTCACACTGGTCTCTCCTGCCAATGTAGAGCAATGTACAGAGCTGCAAGATGCCTCATCCCCTGGAAATGTGAACTTTTTTGTGTGGTGTTAGGGACGGGATCCCAGGCCTAAATACACTTACTTAGCAGTAAGCTTCGCCTCTTCTGAGAGGAACACGGTGTTTCTAATCTATCTGCCAGGTCACCTCTATTGGCCCCAAATGAATGGCATACAGTGCCATTCATTCAGTCACAGAGAAAAAAGCTTTCTTCTCTGCAGTCCCCTAAAATTCTACTGGTTAGATAGAAATCAACATCACATGAGAACCAAGAGAAGCTCCCTAAAACCTTTCGGGCTTTGCCAAGCAACTCTTGTACTCCCTGGGCTGGTGCATGCAGTGCTGTCCAAGTCACTCAGGAAGGCCTTGAGTACACTTGGGAGTCAGTCTGCAAGTATTCTACCACTGAGGTGCATCCCCAGCCCTCAACAGGAACCTTTCTAAGAGTCCCTGGGAACAAATAAAGGAAATTAGTGGGAAAAAATTAGTGAAATTCAAATAAAGTCTTGGAATTTAGTTAACAATGCAACAATTTTTTTTTCATAGTTTGGAAAAATGTACAATGATAGTGTAAGATGTTACTATTAGGGGAATTGTACTTTCTTTTCTTTTTTTTTGGTACCAAGGATTGAACTCACAACCTCGCCCTTGCCAGGCAGGTGTTTATGCTGCTGAGCTAAATCCCTGACCCTGTATTTTCTATCTTATCTGTGGGACTTTTGTGTAAATCTACAATTATTTCCAAATAGTTTATTAAACAGAAAATAGGAAAGATTCCACTCTAATCCACCTAAGGAGGTAGGCAATGATAATCCTGCCTGGGGGGATGTCTGCTCCTCACCTGCAGCTCCTCCATTTGTTTCTTGGCAGTTTCATTAAATAGCTTCAGCTCGTCTTGCAAAGTTTCTAACAGCAACTAAGAGGAAAATACACCGTAATGAACAAATATTCATATAATCCGAGGGCTGACTCAGATGATGGGAATGTCCCACTTAACAGTCACACTGAGGACCAACCATACATGCAGGGCTCCCTCTTTGGTGGACTGAGTGACAAAGGGCCAGGCTGTCGCATGATACACTTTGCTCCACAGGCCTTGGGAACAAAACATGCCAGCTGCAGAAAGGGTGACTGATAGTTCAGGGAGCTGAGGAGGGCTTCCCGGGTAGTATTCTATGGCCTGTCATAACTGATCTTCCTGAAGAGACCACACAAGTATGAGAGACTTTCTGGTCAAACATATTATCTTCCTTCTTCAGAGGAGGAACAAAAAGTCCCTGCGAACTCACACTTAACAGACTGGACATCTTTGCATCATATGGTTCTCAGCAAAGGAGTACAGGAGAAATCTGATAAGTGCAGAATGGACACACCAGAAAGCTCTGGAGGGTCACTCTATCATGTAGTTTTGTTTCTTCAGTGCTAGGGAATACTAGGCAAGTGCTCTGCTACTGAGTTATATCCCCAACACTTAGTAAATTTCCCTTTCAAGGAATGTTCTCTCTCTGCCTGTCAAGTAGCTGAGATTATAGGCATATATATATATATATATTTTTTTCTATATGTTTTAAACTAGTACATTTTGCCAGGCATGGTGGTACATGGTCTGTAATTCCACAACTTGGGAGGCTGAGGCAGGAGGATTGCTACAAGTTCACGGCCAGCATGGGCCACATAGTGAGTTCAAGGCCAGCTTGAACTACACAATAAGACCCTATCTCAAGAAAAAAAAAAGTAGTACATTTTCAATTCAGAATATTTATATTTGTAAGGACAAAATCACCTTTCAAAGAAAATATGCTATCTGGCACACAACAGAGGCCTTCTTATGTCACCTGGCCCTGCTTTTCCTACCCATACGCTTACCACAGAGTCCTCGTGATTCACAGTGGGTTCCTGCTGTGACGCCAGGGTGTCACTGCCTAGAACAGATGGATACAACAAAGTCAGCTTTATCAGGAACCACACTGTAAGCAGAAAGCAGACCCTCCTCCATGGGCAAACACAGGAATACACTGCTGGGGAGACCTCAGAGTGCCTGGTCTTAGGCAGAATAACCCATTCCTGCCCTCTGGAACTATTTCACCTCCATGTTCTTTAAGCTTGCATGTGGCCAGAATTCATTCTACTCACCTTAGCTCAGCAGTGGGGAAGTTGAGACAGGAAGATCAGAAATTTGAGCCTGGCCTGGGAAACTTAGTGAGATCTTGTCGCAAAAACAAAGGACTAAGGATGTAGCTCAATGCAAAGAACATGGGATTAACCCTCAGTATCACCAAAAAGAAACAAAGTGCAAAACCAAAAAACAACACTTTGTATACACACGGTAAAATCATACAAAATGCTTATGGCAACTATAAAGAGTATCTAAACTGGAGTTAGGGACATAGGTCAGTGGTAGGGCACATACTTTAAATTCCTGGACTCCCCTAAAACACAGAAACACACACACAGTACAACCCACAGATTAGCTGTTTCCATTGAAAGTGGTGTTCTTTAATTGCACTTTTCTGGGCATCTCTGGTTCTGCAGTTCACCTTAAGGCTGTCTCAGTCTTCAGGCAATCAGTTTCTCCTTCCACTGTCTTCTTTGCTACTGACTGCCCTCCAGGCACAGTGTCTGAATGAGGGTCACTTCTCCTGGAGTATCCTAAGCACACAGTCTACCAGTGAGCTACACCTCTAGCCAAGAGTCACATTTTAGGTGTCACAATATTGCTGATTAGCTAGATTTAGAAGCCCTGAGAGTTCTCCTCATTCTTTCCCCAGTGCTTCAAGTGCATAAGTTAGCAGTAAGCTTTACCTCCTTTGAAAGGAACACAGTGTTTCTAGTCTATCTGACAGGTCACCTCTATTGGCCCTAAATGAATGGCATACAGTGCTTGGAAAAAGAGAGAAAAGCTTCCTTCTCTGCAATCTCCTGCAATTCTACTGGTTAGGCAGAAATCAACATCACATGAGAACCAAGAGAAGCTCCCCAAAACCTTTAGGGCTTTGCCAAACAACTCTTGTTCTCCCTAGGCCAGCACATGCAGTGCTGTCAGTCACCCACAAAGGGCACGTGCGCTGCCCCCACAGAGTGTGCCGACCTACCTACCTACCTCTGGGGAGGTGGTCTCTCACCTGGGTTGAGGCCTTTGCTTTCCAAAATTGCTAAACAGTTGTCCTGAAACTTCTCCAGCAGCTCCACCTTCTGGGTCAGGTCCTTCAGCTCTCCCTGTTGGAGTGTCAGAGAGACATCAAGAGCTGTCCTGCCAGTGCTAGATGTCCTTGCCTGTGCTCCCCACAGCATGAGCCTGGCTGCGTTTCCTCCTGGCCCCAGCAGCTCGCTCCCATCCACTGATTCCAGGTACAGATGACAAAGGTCTGTTACCTAAGTTTGTTCGTTTCTTGTTCCTTTTTGTTTTTATTTGAGACAGGGTGGCCTAGAACTCATAATCCTGCCTTAGCCTCATGGACACTGGGATCACAGGTGTGCACCACTGTGTCTGGCTCTTACCTGAGTTTTAATCAACTTCTGGTGCAACTGCTTGTTGGCGGTCTCCAGGAGCTGGTTCTTGTCTTTCAGTTCTTCCTCTGATTTCTGCTCCCTCAATGGCTTGCAGCTGTAACAATTGTGGTACTTACATGGAGAAGCAGAAGAATTAAAGAATGTGGACTACAGACCTCCCCAAACAGGTCTCAATCCTGGCTTTCTTACACAGTGACAACCTGCTGTATATTTTCTTCTGAAGCTCTATATACTCTCTGAAGCTCTATATTTGAATTTCTAAAATTAAGATAATACCCATATCTCATAATATGTGATATATAACCTTCAGTGAGTTGCACCATCTGGTTGTTTCCTCATTTCTAGAATTAAAATAACATTCATATTTCACAATATTGTCACAAAGAACGACAACAAAAACCCATGTGTAATGCTTAGCCCAGCTATGACACATGGTAAACATATGGCAAATAGCCAAGATTGGGGAGTGTAGTGGTGCCCACCTGTAATCCCAGCATTCAGGGGGCTGAGGCAGGAGGATCACAGGTTTTGTGTTTTTTTTTTTTTATCGGTACCAGGGATCGAACTCACGACTGCCTGCTTGCAAGGCAGGCGCTTATGCCGCTGAGCTAAATCCCCAGCCCCAGGATCACAGGTTTGAAGCCAACCTGTGCTACACAGCGGGCTCAAAGCCAGGCTGAACTATGTAGCAAGGCCCTGTCTCAAAAAAACCAAAAGAGCAAACAAAAAATAGCCACCATCATCACCATAAACTTCATTTTGAAGTTCTTGCTTGCTAGATTTTTTTTTGGACAGGGTTTAGCTATGTAGCCCAGGCTGGGCTTAAAGTCACACTCCTGCCTTAGTCTCCTGAGTGTTTGTACTACAGGCATGCACATCACGCCCAGTATATTTTCTGTCTCTAAAACTTTCCTGTGCGAGAGAGAGTGTGTGTGTGTGTGGGGGGTATTGGGGTCTTGCGCAGACCAGACCAACACTGCACCACTGAGCTATACCCTTAGCCCTGCCCACCATCAGAGCATGCATCTTGGTACTGCTGACCACACACAGCCTCCCCATCGCAAAAGCTTCCCACTTCTGTTGCTGGGCCAGCAACAGCAATTTCGGCAAAGAGGTAAAAAGGCTCTTGTTTGGGATCTCAGATGGTGGCATTATTGATTGTTGCCCTGCCTACGGCAATGCCTACACCTGGCTGTGTCTTAGCGCTGAAAATTCCACCTGGGTATCTGGATAGAACCTGCGCCATGACACCTGCAGCACGCTCCATGAGAAGAGGACCAGAGAGGGAGGAGGAAAGGGGGTGCAGAATGAACTAAGTAAGATGAGTTATGTACATGTGCCAACTCTCCATGAAGAACAATCATGACTGCAAACATTCTTTAAAGTGACTACAAAAAACCTGCACAAGTCCCAAGAACAACTCTGATAAGTACTAGTGTTGCAATCTTCCAAATGTGTGGCCCACTTCACTTTCCCCCGGCGCTTACCTCTTTCTGATGTTCCTCTTATTGGAGGGCTCTGCAAATTTTGTCTGCCTAGAGAAGCAAAAACAATGAGCCTAATCAGCGAATCACACACTGGTGCACTGTGCCGTAAGGTAGAGTAAAGTTTTGAGTTTCTGAGGAAAGAACCAGAGGTTATGTATGAGGCACACAGCACAGGCCTGAGAGACTGCAGGCTGTACTTGGGTTTCAGCAGAGCATCAAAAAAAGTCCTCTCCCCTTTTTGAGACAGGATCTCAATATGTAAGCCAGGTTGGCCTCAAACTCAAGGTAATCCTCCTGCCTCAGCCACCTCTAATTGCTTGCATGTATCACTATGCCCAGCTTCAAAATAGGCTTTTTAATAGGGAAGGAGACAGACATAGTGGCATATGACTGCAGTCCCAGCAACTCAAGAGCTGCAGGAGAGGATTGAGAGTTTAAGGCCAGCCTGAGCTAGAGAGAGAACTAGTCTAAAAAAAAAAAATTAAAGTAGGGAAAGAGCTCTCCATTTGACTCCCCTCCCCAACAACCTGACACACAGCTCAGCAATGCTGCAAAGGGACCTGTGTCTCCGAGTAGAGCCTGGTACTCTCCAACCCCATCCCTTTATTTTTTTAATTTTGAGAAAGGGTCTCCCTAAGTTGCTCAGTTTGAGCTCCAAAGCACATACTCCTGCCTCAGCTTCCCAGAGTGCTACGGTTACAGGCTTGTACTACCACAACCAACCTCAAACCCTATTTTTAAATTCTTCATACTCAGCAATTTCCACCCTGACGTTTTTTCTTCTGTGGGTTTTTTAAAATCTTTTCTTTCGGCTTTTTTGCATTGTTGGTGCTTGAACCCAGGCATATGTACCTGCTGGGCAAGCATCCTATCTCTGAGCCACCCCGCCCCCGGCCTCAGCAGGATACCAGTGATTGGCTCTCACCCGTTCTCTCGTTTTGATTTGGTGATTTTCGTATCACTTTCTGAATGAAGATTTCTGGAAGCATCGACTTCTTTGCACTTAACAGGTAACATGCTCTTAGCAGTAGCTCGAGTTTTTGTATCTGCAAGGGAAAAGCAAGAGGGTAAACCCTCGAACATGATTTAATAGCTGTAATCCTAGAAGAAACAGCGACATTCCATGTCATGTGCCTTTTATTTTCATAAGGACCAATTTCATTTGTAAAGATCAACCCAAAGAATAACACTTCAAGACTAAATGACAGCAGAGAATCTTTTTTTGAATTTTTACTTATTTATTTATTTGGTGGTTCTTGGAGCTACATCCCCAGCCCCTTATTTAAAATTTTTTTTTATTCTAAAGAGGATAAAACCAATCAAAACAGGCGAGTGTAAAAGATATAGGACTTCAAAGCATTATGAGATCAACAATAGTTACCATAATGCCTTTTGATGTCTTGAAAATAACTGCAGATACCTTTGGATATAGTGAAAATCAAACACAACAAAATAAAACAAAAATGATAAAAACAAAACAATGACTGCAGTATAACTTAAAAAAAAAAAATAAGACTTCAAAACAAGCCTCTAGTAAATCCCAAATTGCTACCATAATATATCTTGCTATTTTTGACACAGCTGCTCCTATCGGATTTAACATAATCAAACAAAAGAGAATAAAACTTAACCCAACAAAACAATGGCAACAATAGTGGACTTCCAAAACAAGACCATAGGGAATCAACAATGGTTGCAACCCTCAGAAGGAGTCCCCCCCCCCTTGATGTCACACTGGGTACCACTGTCCTCTGAACCTATGACCAGATCACTAGTCCTATACCTGCAGTGTTAGTGAAACATCAAAGCACCACAGGCATCCACCTCTACAGCTTTTCACCTCTACAGTAACATCACAGCCTGTGTTTCTCCAGATAAGCCAGTCCCTTCAGCTGGGTGGAGAGGTGGGGGTGTTGGTACTTCCTGTTTGCCAGCCTATGCACCAGAAGGGGCTGAGGTCCGTCTGTTCCAGTCTGGCAGCGGCCTGTGCATGGCACGGCTTCCCAGACTGGACTTGCTTGCTAGTGTGGCTTTGCTCTCTCTAGCCCCGGTCCACGAATGGCGCTGAATCAAGGGGAGAGACTGGGGTCTATCTGTTCCACTCTGCTGGCAGCCGGTGCATGGTGCTGCTTCCCAGACCCCTCTTTTTTATTTTTTGAGACACTGTCTTGCAAAATTGCTTAGGTTATCCAGGCTGGTTTTAAACTTACAATCCTTCTGCATCAGCCTCCTAGAGGCCAGGGTGTACCCACCTTGCCTGGCTTAGAAAGAAAAATTCAAGGTGACAGTTGAGTGTTTCATGATGCATCCAATTAAGTGACTGCAGGAATAAATGCAAATGTAGAGACTGATACAAGAAAGAGCTAAATGCAAGTCCAAATGGAAGTGAGTAAACCCAGCTGACTCTGGGTTTACACCAGTGGAATACCATTTAGTTACTCCTGAGGCACTCTGCACATTCTCCCGAAGCATACATGTTCACTTTTTCTTTTGTTTCCCATTTTCACCAGCATGTCCTCCTGACTACTCCAAAAGTGTCTGTGTCCTCTGCACTTACCGGCGTATCTGGCATATGACCTGAAGTACAAGAAGTACTGCTAGAATAAATAAAACACTTCAGTTTCATAGATTGTTTCTAAACTACCTCCTCTCATCTTCCACACTGATTGCCTCTAATACTGGACCCTTACCTTACTGATCATTTACATTTGTGTGTGTGCATGTGTACATGCATGTGTATGATTCTGAAGATTGAACCCAGGGCTTCATACATGAGACAAGTATTTTACTGAACAACATCTCCAGCCTTTATTTTATTTTGAGACAAGGTCTCATCAAGTTACCCAGACCAGACTTGAACTTGTGATCCCCCTGCCTCAGCCTACCACTTAGCTTGGATTTCAGGATTGTATCACCACATCCAGCAAGTTTAGAGGTTTCTTTTTTTTTTTTTTGGTACTGGGGATCGAACTCACGACTGCGTGCTTGCAAGCCAGGCGCTTATGCCACTGAGCTAAATCCCCAGCCCTAGTTTAGAGGTTTCTATTTGGCATTCTTTCTGATGTCCTTGCTGGGCTAGGTTCAGATAACCATGAAACAGCCCTGAGATGATACATTTCTTCCCTCAGAAAGGCATTTTTCTAGCTCATGTCGTGGTGCAGGCCTGTAAACCCAGTACTCTGGGAGGTTGACCCATTTAAGTGAAGTAGCAATACCCTGTCTCTCTAATAAAAAAAAAACGTACATCCCCTCCATCTTTATGCCAGCCTTCCACCACATACTATTTACCATGCATGTGTTCTGTAGTTCACGGCAAAGTCAAGTATATACCTATAGAAAATAACAGCCTCTCTGAGAGTCACCATCTAGATGCTGGAATACAGCACCATGAGGAAGACAAGAAGGAAGGAAGTGGGTTCTCTGGATCCAGGGAGAATCTGAAGTGCAAATTGAAGCCCACAGAGAGAGTAAAAAGAAAAGCTTCAAGGAAGAAGGAGTAGCTGGCAGTGCCTTCACGCTGAAACGGGTCCCACTGCGCAAGAGGAGCTGCTCGAACCTGGGGACGCACGATTGTGGTGATGGTGATGACTGGTGACCCTGGAGGCCTCTGCAGAGAGATGCAGCAGTGGAGGGGAGCAGTGGGCATGGAGGACTGCACCGGCTGGTGGTGAGTGCAGAGGACTTAGTTTTCCCATGGGGAGAGAGCAACTAGCAAGGAGCCATTTTGGAGATAGGCCAATAAGCCCAGAACCCAGAACCTCTTCCGGCTTTCTCTAGCGGCTCCCAGCTGGGCGCAGACCAATGGAAACTGCTTGGATGGTGCAGCAAGCCCAACAAGTCTGGTCTCAGGGCAGGCATTCTGAGATTATCCACTACTTCACCGTACAGCAACTGCTGGTTTGCTGGGACAGACTGGCATGATTCAGGGCTCTGTGTCCACAGGTGGTCTACTAGGGAAACCAGAGAATCCAAAAAGTGGACTGTTCCTTCTTCATTTTTTTTCTCTTTCTCCTTCATTATTTGATATAAGTGTGAAAGTGGTTCCTAACTTCTTCGTGGGTGTGGTTTTGTTCTGTTCTTCCTTTTCTCTCATCTCTCTTTTCCTCCAGAATTCTGCACCAGGTTCCTCAAGTTGGAGCGATCCCCCTTTGTCCTCCAAGTTTAATTGTAATCTCTTTGTCTTCTCTATTTTCTCCTTAATCCATTTTAAATTTGAACCCTCGGCAAAATTGATAATTATAGACTTATATATGGCATATAAGTATTTGGTTTGTTTTACATTTTGTTACACAACCACAAATCTAGTTCATACAGTTAAAAGTTGCAAAATAAGGGTTAGTGCAGTTTGTTGTTTTCTTTCTTTCCTTTTTTTTTTTTGTACCAGAGATGAAACTCACAACCTTTGATGCTATTGGTACCATTACAGCCAAAATTGACTAATTGTTCTAAACAGCTGTTGGTCCTGGTATTTCATGACTGAGATTGACTAAGGGTCACAGAAAATATGGTGGCATAGTGCCAAAGAACCATGGACGAGGCCAAACAAGCACAGCTTCTCATGTCCAACAAATTGAAAAGGTAAGATCTTACAATAGACTCAAAACTCAAAAATCAGCTACACCTGGAAGATACCTCAGAGAAGTAATCATCACCTAAGGATCCTAAATTCTAACAATAAAGCAACACACCACAGGCAACTTAAAACTATCAGCCCAGGAATTAAACTAAAAAGAGAGAGAAAATAAAATGAGAAAACACAAGCAAAATGCAACCCCAGACATCCAGTTCACAAAAGGCAAATCCAGGGGGCAATGAGGTGGGATGATCCGGAAGCTCCTCACTAGGTCTCTCTGAAGTGATAACAACAAAGCAATTGAATGAGGCTCCAAAAAAAATGAAATCAGAGGTAATCTCTCAGATAACTACAGAGATTACCAAAATACACATCATGCTTAGCAATGTTAGAGCAGACACAGACAAAAAAAAATAGACAAGCTTAAGAAAATTATGGAAGATCAGTATAGAAAAGAAACAGAATCCATAAAGCAGATTCAAGCAGATATCCAGGAGAATAAAAATTCCATTGAAAGTATTGGAAGCAGATTAGGTCAACGAGAGGACAGGATCTCAGATATTGAAGACAGGCTTTCAGTTAGTAACCAGGAAAAGAAAGATTTCTCAAAACTAGCAAGGGAACATGAGAAATCAATCCAGTAGCTACTTAGATGAGACAAAGAAGAATAACTGGAGTTAATGAACAAGCAGGACATACCATAAATGATATTAAAAATATGTTCACAGACATATTCCTGGTAGAGAATAAAATTTTGATACAGATAAATGAGGCATATAGAACTCCAATTAGCAGAACTCAAAAAAAATTTATTACTAGGCATATCATAGTCAAGATTCCAGAAATCCAACACAAGAATAGAATCCTAAAAGCTGTTAGAGAAAAGAAACAAATCAACTACAAAGGAAAGCCCATCAGAATTACAGTTCACTTCTCAGAACAAATTCACAAATCAAGGAGAGCTTGTAGTGAAGTACTTCAAGTTCTAAAGGAAAACAACTTTCAACCCAGATTGATGTATCCTGCAAAACTATCTTTCAAAATTCATAGAGAAATAAGATACTTTCATGACAAAGAACATCTGAGGAAATTTATGACCCACAAACCAGCACTTCGAAATGTTTTGAAGGACATTCTAGAAAATGATAATAAGGACTATAGCTCCATGAACCCCAACAAAAGGAATCCACCAGGGAAGGTAAACAATTAGGAGGGGGAAAAAAGGGGAGAGCCAACAATAGGAAAATAACATGAAAAGGGTAAGTCAATACATTTCAGTTATAACCATCAATGTTAATTGTCTCAATCACCAGTCAAGAGACACAGACTGGCAGAATGGATCAAGAACCAAAATCCAACAGTATGCTGCATACAAGAAACACACTTAGTTCGAAAAGAAATTCATGGATCACAAATCAAAGGATGGAAAACAACACTCCATGTGATAAGAACTCAGAAAAAAAGCAGGGGTAGCTATTCTATTTGCAGACAAAGTGAATTTCAAGCAAGACTAATTAAGAGAGATGAGAGATATGAAGGTCACTACATCCTCATAAAGGAAACAATCCAAGAGGAAGAGATAATCAAATATATGTGCAACAAATACCAGTGTACTCAACTATAAAGCAATTACTAATAGACATGAAAAATCAAATAAGCTCTAATAACAATTGTATCAGGAGACCTCAATACCCTACTGTCACAAAAAAGACAGATCAACTAGACAAAAAAAATCAATAATGAAACATTAGAACTAAATCAAACTGTTAAACAAATAGACTTAGTAGATGTCTATAGAGTGTTCCACCTCACAGCATCAGAATACACATTCTTCTCAGCTACACATGGGATGTTCTCCCAAACAGACTGTACACTGGCTCACAGAACATGTTTATGTAAATGCAAAAGAACTGAAATTATCCCATGCATATTATTAGACTACAGTGCATGAAATTGGAAGTCCATGCCAAAGGAAACCACAAGAACTTCATAAACATATGGACATGAAATAGCATCATACTAAACAACCAATGGGTCACAGATGAAATTAAAGAAGAAATTAGTTTATATAGTTGAATGATAATGATTATACAACATAACTTGTGGGATACAATGAAAGCAGTCTTAAGAGGGAACTTTATAGCAGTAAATATCCATATCAGAAAAACAGAGCAAGCACACATAAACAGCTTTATGTTTAACTTCAAACTTCTAGAAAAATAAGAGCAGGCTAAGTTAAAAGCTCAAACAAGGGAGGAAATCATAAAAATCAGAGCAGAAATTAACACATTAGAGACTAAAAAAAAATACAAAGAATCAATGAAGAGTTGATTCTTTGAAAAATTAGATAAAATTAACAAACCCAAAAATTTAAAAAAAAAATTGACAAACCCTTAGCTAATCTTATCAAAAAAGGAAAGAAAACACTCAAATCTATGCAATTAGAAATGAAAAGGGTAAAATCACGACAGACCCTGCAAAAATCCAGAAAAATCATCTATACCTACTTTGAAAACTTGTATTCTAATAAAATGGAAAATATAGAAGAAATAGACAGATTCCTAGATACATATGAATTACCAAAGCTGAATCAAGAAGATATAAAAATCCTAAATAACCTAATATCAATTAATGAAATCAAAGATGTAATTAAAAATCTGTCAACAAAGAAAAGCCCAGGCCCTGAAAAATTCACTGCTGAATTCTACAAGAAATTTAGAGAAGACCTAACACCACTACTTCTCAAACTGTGTAATGAAATCAAAAGGGAAGCAATACTCCCAAATTCATTCTTGGAAGCAAGCATTACCCTGATATCAAAACCAGAGAAGGATACAACTAAGAAAGAGAATTATAGGCCCATTTCCCTAATGAACATTGATGCAAAAATCCTCAATAAGAAACTGGCAAACAGACTGCAACAAATCGTCAAGAAGATTGTACACCATGATCATGTGGGATTCATTCCAGGAATTCAGGGACAGTTCAACATATGTAAATCTATAAATGTAACACACCATATTAACATAGCCAAGGACAAAAATAGTATGATTATTTCAATAGATGCAGAAAAAGCTTTTGACAAAGTCCAGCACCCATTCATGATAAAAAAAAAAAAAAATACAGGGCTGGGGATTTAGCTCAGCGGCATAAGCATCTGCCTTGCAAGTGTATGGTCGTGAGTTCGATCCCCGGTACCAAAAAAATAAAAATAAAAAAAAATAAAAAAACCTGGAATATATAGTCTTTATCTTAATCTGATAAAAGCCATTTACAACAAACCAAAAGTCAACATCATACTAAACTGACAAAAACTGAAAGCTTTCACTCTAAAATCAGGAACAAGACAAGGATGTCTGCTGTTGCCACTCTTATTCAACATAGTTCTGGAAACTTTAACTGGAGCAATTAGATGAGAAAGAAATAAAAAGCATAAAGATAGGAAAGGAAGAAGTTAAACTATTGTTATTTGCAGATGACATGATAC
This sequence comes from Dolichotis patagonum, assembly GCA_004027295.1. NCBI lineage: Eukaryota > Metazoa > Chordata > Mammalia > Rodentia > Caviidae > Dolichotis > Dolichotis patagonum. Next base: position 20,858 of record PVJX010001668.1, read on the forward strand.
TCTACATATAAAGACCCCAAAAACTTCAAAAGGCTAGTAGATTTAATAAACAAATTCATTAATGTAGCTGTTTACAAAGTCGACGCTCAAAAATCAATAAATAGCCTTCTTGTACATGAACAACAAACTGACAGAGAGTTATCAGGGAAATAACACCTTTTACATTCCCATCTTTTTTTTTTTTTTTTTTTTTTTTTGTTAGCTGGGATCGAACTCATGACCGTACACTTGCAAGGCAAGCACTTATGCTGCTGAGCTAAATCCCCAGCAACATCTATTACAATAGCATTCCTCCAGAATGAAATACCTAGAAATCAATCTAACAAAAGATGTAAAAGACCTCTACATTGAAAACTACATTACTCTGAAAAAGGGAGATTGAAGAGGATATTAGAAAATGGAGAAAGAGCCTGTGCTCTTGCGCAGGAAGAATCAATATAGTGAAAATGGCCATAGTTTTAAAATCGTTATACAGATTCAATGCAATCTCAATCAAAATTCCAATAGCATATCTCACAAAATTAGAGAAAACAATCCTAAAATTCATCTGGAACCAGAAGAGACCTAGAATAGCAAAGGCAATCCTGGGCAACAAAGACAAGACAGGGGGCATCATAATTCCTGACTTGAAATTATACTATAAAACTATTGTGATAAAAAGTATAGTACTGGCAAAACAAAAAACAAAAAACACACACACAAAAAACCAGACCCAAAGATGAATGGAACAGATTAAAAGATGCAGAAACAACTCCAGACACACTAAGCCACCTTATCTTTGACAAAGGTGCCAAACACATTCACTGGAAGAAACATAGCCGCTTTAATAAATGGTGCTGGAAAAACTGGCTCTACATATGCCAAAGATTAAAACTGGACCCTTATCATTCACCATGTACCAAGCAAATATCAGAATGATCAGAGATCCTAATATTAAAATAGAAATATTAAATTTGCAGGAAGATAGAGTAGGTAAAATTCTTGAAGATATTGGTGTAGACAAAGACTTTATGAAAAAAAAAAAAACCTATTGCACAGGAACTATCACAAACAATCAACAACTGGGATCTCACCCTACTGAGAAGCTTTTGCATAGCAAGAGAAACCACCAACAGAGTGAAGAGACAACTCAGAACGCAGGAGAAAATGTTTGCCAGCTGTTCCTCAAAGGATTACTGTCAAAAACATATAAAGAACTCAAAAAATCAGTCCTCCCAGATTTAAACGGTTCAATCCAAAAATGGGCAGGGGAGATAAATATACACTTCTCAGATGAAGAGATATGAACAGCAAATAAACATGCAAAAAAAAAAATGTTCAACATCACTGGTCATTCGAGAGACAAATTAAAACAACACTGAGATTCCATCTCACTCCAGAAAGAATGGCTATTATCAAGAAATCAAGCCATAACAAATACTGGAGGGACTGTGGGGAAAAAGGAAATCTTCTCTACTGCTGGTGGGAATACAGACTGGTACAACCACTGTGAAAATCAGTGTGGAGTTTCCTAAAAAAACTAGGACTAGAGGTCCCATTCAACCTACCTATTCCCCTTCTGGGCATCTTCCCAAAAGCAGTATATGTGCATCCATGTTTATACCAGCAGAATTTTTTTTTCTCTTTTTTAAATTTTATTTTAAAGGGGATAAAATTAAACACAACAGAACGGGACATAAGAAAGCATAAATTTCAAAGCTAGACAACCAGAGATCGTCACTATCTGTCATATTGTTTCTTGTTTTCTTCCAAATGGTTGTCCATATCTTTGCATATGGGGAGCTCATACTAAATACCATAGCCAATCTTTTCACAAGATGTGTAGATCACTGGCTCCCACTTGCTAAGGTGGGGGGCGCGGGACCGGAGACAGGACGACATGAGATGTTTGATTCGAGATGTTTGATTCTCAGCCCGTGCGCCAGCAGGATCACAGCCGCCCCCCAGAGAGGGGAGGAGCTCCTTGTTCTCCCGGCACCCCAAGTCAACTGCACGGTGCAGGTCCCGACATGCCAGGGTCTCTCCCCTGCAGGCCCCCCAAAGTCTGCCACACTCACCTGCTATTTCTTTCTGATGAACTGACCATTCCATTTCCAAAGTTCTGAAATGGCCAACAGACCACAGAAAGAATTCTCTTTTGGCTCCTGTTTGAGACCAGCAGCTACAGCGATCTGCTGGCCTTGCTTCAGGGCCATATACCAGCAGATTTTGAAATAGCCAGATCTTGTAAACAACCTAAATGCCCAACGATTGAGGAATGGATAAAAAAGATGTGGTATTTTTATACCATGGAGTACTACTCAGCCATAAGGATAAACTGGAGTCTTTTATAGGTAAATGGATCCAACTTGAGACCGTACTCATTAGTGAAATAAGACACAGATGTGTAAACATCATATTGTCTCTGTGAGAAGCCAAAAGAAACAACATATGTATATGTATATAAAAAAAACAGTTAAGATAGTTGTACCACTGATTTCTGAGTTCACTGAAGATAAAAATTTGTACTGGTATTGTTCAGACAAGTGAATGCAGATGTCTTGTGCTCTAGGTGAATGATTTGGGGATGACAATGTGCAATGTATGCATCATTGTTGCCCCCTGACTGACGTGTTTTGAAATGTTGTTTTAGTTGTTTTTTCTTTTTCTTTTTGAAATAAATTTGGAAAAAAAAAAGTACATACCTATGTAGGAACAAAAACTAACTCCCTTGGCACACATGTTTTGCTTTTTTGATCAAATCAGGGGCCTTGCTTGTGCTGGGCAAGTCCTTTATCCCCCGACTCCAGTTTTCCTAGATTATATTTACTATGTTCACTGTAAAATGGCCCCTTCAAACCGGACATAAATTAAGAGCTATAAGAATTAAATCAAGTTGAAAAAATAAGGCATAAAGTGCTAGATCAGAGAGATTAGGAAAGTTTGTATTTGTATTTACTTTTCAAGAAAAAATCTTGGTATGCTGTTCAGCTCGGCCTTAAATTTGAGGTTATCTTCCTCCCTTAGCCTCCCTAGTGCTGTGATTATAGGTGTGTGCCACAGATAGCATATTCAAAAAACAAAGCCAGTCAATCTATGCTCCAAATTAAAACAATTTTTTGACTGGGGGACAGCCCCAAAATTTAAAGTATTGCAGTTACATCATAAAGCTGGGACAAGTCATGGAAAGCAGAGATGAAAACCAGCCAGTCACAGTGGACTGGCTGACCAAGGAGCACTGCAAAGCACGTAAAGACTAAAAGCTGTATGGGGAGAGTGGCTGCAGTCCTCCAGGCCCCACTGCTGCCAGGATTACCACCCAAGAGTTGTGCAGCAACGCCCCTTGAAGCCTCAGGAGAAAATCCTGTCACTTTAGAGATCAAACCTGTCACTGCTCATCAAGCAGCTGCAAGGAATGAATCACCTGGGAAAGGATCAAGAACAGCTGCTCCATAATCCCCCACAACAGTGTTCTGGTGACTAGGGCATATTCCCCATTCTCTAACCTCTAGATTAGGCAGCACGAGCTCCGCAGACCCTAGGAGATAATTTCAGCCACAAGCAAAACAACACGAAAGAGGGCAAAGCAATTAAAAATTATGCTTTTGGTCGTATTCCTCTTTTCTTCCAGGGTTCTCAAAGGGTCTGGCTGGGCCTGGCCCTTCTCTCCACTTATCCTCAGGATTTACCAAGAATGCACGAGTAAGTCATTGCGCAGGTAACAACGCCAGTAAGGATCCCTAGCACTTCCCCACGCTCATCCCACTTGTCAAACGACACTCCTTCCAGACTGTACACTCTGTCTGACCTCCAAGATAGCCCAAGTCTGAAATGAAAACGGAAACAGAATAAAAGGCAGTTCCTAGCTTAATGAGAATACAATTGCACAACAACCTGTGACCTGAACCGAATCGGTGAATGCAGCACAGGTAGGCGGGAGGGTGCGCATTTCATGGTCTGGCAAGTAGCCGGGTCAAGGGAATTCTCAGCCTCGGAAGAGATGCCATGCGAGGCGGGTCTTTGGGCAGGCAAGAGGCGTCGGCGTGGATACCCACCTGTAGGTGGGCCGCCGCTGGGTACAGCCGGGGGCTGCACGCTGTCCACGGTCTTCGCTACACTGGTCATCTTGACGAGGCGGCACGGCTGGGTCCTGGAGGGAGCAACGTTACCAGCGCTCGGCTGAAGGCCGAGCGATCCGACCGGCCCTGGCTCCCAGGTCGGGGAAGAGACTGTTCCACTCACCCCTAGGCCGCCCCTCCCTGCCCAAACCAGCCCCTGATCCTGGGAGATCCCAGCCCAGGCGCCCACCGCTCCGGTGCGCGGTCCTTGTCGCTCGGGTTCAAAAGATGCTTGGCAGCAACCGCCAAACTGCAGGTTAGCTCAGCCGCCTCCGTTTTAAAAGGAAACTTCCGGTGGCTCGGCGGAAGGGGGCGTGGCTCCCGCTCCGCAGAAGTCCCTTCAGTATGGAAGACTATGTCCTTCACCGTTGCCTCGGGAGCCGCCATGCTGTACGGAAGGCTCGCCCCGGGCGGGGACGCGTGCCCTTGGCCGGCCTAAATGGAGCTAATGAGCCTCAGGATCAGGCTGCGGCCTGGGGACGCAAACGTGAACACGTTTGGTGTCTGTGTTACAATCCTCTTTATTTGGCCTGTGATTGTTACGGCTACTGCCAGGTGCCCAAGTTGTTTTCCTCTTTTTTTTAAATTAGTATATGTCTATACGTAATTACATTAATCGTGGGGAATTGGTACATATGCGTACTTTTTCTGTATTTTGTTTTGTTTTGTTTTTAGACAGGGGTCTCCCTATGTGATTCAGGCTGGCCTTGAACTGGCAGTGGTCCTCTTACCTCAACTTCCCTGGGATTACAGATGTACACCACTATGCCGGGTTACATACTGAATTTTAATCATTTTAACTTTCCCTTCTTCTCCCTATCTGGCCAGGTTATTTGTATGAAAAGTGCACTTACAGGGTGGAGAGTGGCAGAGCAGGCTTGAAGAAGGCCTGTGGGTTGAACTAAGCCACTTAACCTGTTTGTTCTGATTTAGATAGAGATTTAAGACTATCCTACAACATAGAACAGAGTTACCCATTATTTAATCCACCCATGTATTCATTTCTTCCATCAAATATTTACTGAGGACTTCTGGGACACCTCTGAGTAGGTGGATGTGGATGAGGGAGAACAAGTATCTGGACTGACCTTGGCTCTGCCTTCCTAGAATTCATTGAGGAAACAGTAAACCACCACACTGATACATGTTTACAAATTATGGTAAAACTGAAGGAAAAGTACAATTGCTCCTGAGTGCAATCCTAGCTGCTTGGGAGCCTGAGGCAGGAGAATTTCAAGTTCAAAGCAAGCCAGAATGGAAGGTAGGAAATTTATTAGAAATGGCTAACTTAGATAAAAATTAATAGGCAGTCAAGGAGGGATTGGACCTTGAGGGAGTGAGTATAGGGGATGAGACATCAAAATTGTGGTTGAAGTAAAATTCCTGGGGATAAACAGCAGCCTGAGTTTGTGCTGTAATTAGCACATGGTCCAGTAGACCCAGTAAAGCATCAGGTGCATAGGTGGGTGACCAGAATACCCTAACCCATACTCCCATTCTTTCCAGCTGTACCTTTGTTGTTTGTGTGTGTGTGTGTGTGTGTGTGTGTGTGGTGTGGGTGGGGGAGTGTCTCACTATGTAATTCAGGTTGGCCTCAAACTCAGGGCAATCCTGCAATCCTCAGGAACACTCAGCCTTCTGAGTGCTGGAATTACAGCTCTGGCTTTGGCACCGCACCTGGATGCCTTTCTTCTTTCTATTTTAGAAGTTTTAGATAAGCTCAGGTTAATGATGCTCAACATATACCCTGGCTATGTGCTTTGATTCTCTCTTGGATCAATACTAGCTAAGTGACTAATAATCTTACAAGTAGTTTGACCCATAGTAAGTTTCTGGGGGGAAGGATGGTGAAAGAATGGGAACATAAATAAAAGGGAGGAAAGCTGAGGTTGGGTGGACCCCTCTCTCCTGATGAGAGAAAAAGAACTCAACCACCAGTAGCACGTTTATTTATATACGCAAGAAGATGATGTTAATTTCAACACCTCTGCCTAGCAGCCTGTTTGTCTGGCTGGCCTGGGCCCTTTGCCTTTTCAGAGCAAGAACAGCTTGTTTACCTGGCTTGCTTTGGGCTCTTCCAGTTCTCAGGGATGGCCTTGCTTTAGCCCCACATGTGTGATCCATCTCCAGTTTCAGCTCCTCCCGACAACCCAAGTTGTACTCACATTGTGATTTTCTGTATAAAATAGTCGTGAGCAATGTGGCAAGATCCTTCCTGTCTCTCAGGAGCTTTCTCTCAATAAATATTTCTTGCTCTTAATAGCACATCTGATACTGATGATAACATGCTGAGCATTACTTCCCAGTGACAGAAGGAGGGGGAAGGAACAAGGAGATGTTGATCTTTCCCAAGATTGAGTAATTATGTGGCTAGACACTTTTTTGTACAGGATGGGTGGGTGAATTGACATGGTATGCACCCTTGAAATGCCTTTGTGACATTTCAGTGATCCTTCAAGTAGGCATTAGAAATATAGGCTTGAGCCTGGAGAAATTCTGGTTCAGAGACACACAGTCAGCCATTCATATTCTTGGGTTCTATGTGCGTGCATGCAGCCAACTATAGGATGAAAATATTTGGGAAAAATTTGTGTGTATACAGACTGTTTTCTTGTCATTATGTACAGACTTTTTTCTTGTCATTGTTTCCTAAAGAGTCCATTGTAAAAATTGTTTACATAGAATTTACTTTGTATTTTGGTATCATAATCTAGAAATGACTGGAAGTATGTGGGAGAATTTCTACAGATCATATGCAAATAGCTAGTCATTTTATATCAGGAATGTGAGGTTTTGGTATCTTGGAGGGAGGGGTTCTGGAACCAAAATGCCTGCAGATACCAAGGGACAGTTGTGGTCTTGGAGTTACTGTTAGGTTTTTGGTGCGATAGAGAAACAGAAAGAAAAGGAAAAAAGCCTTTATTGTAGGCAGAGGAGGGCTGCAAAAGAGTGAGTACAAGATCCCTCTGAGGCAGAGGGAGAAGCCCTCAAGCTTTTGTTAGGTTTGACAGCAGGTGGAGTTGGAAGGGGTGGGCAGAATGACGTATTGACAGCTGATTGGGGAGACACTGGCACACTCTCGGAAAAACAAAATTTCAATTCGGGCTTGGAAAAAGAACACGGAAATCAGTATTGGAGGGACACGCTGTCATTTTAAGGCTTGGTGCCATGTTGGGCAGGTGCCACACTGGCCTGATAGTTTCATATGGGTGGAACTCATCAGTTATTAGTATATGATATTTTAAAAATGGACATATTTAAACTCACAATTACTGAGGAAATTTTTCAGAGAGGTGTAGAGAAAGCCTTAAGCCAAGGACAGGAACCCCAGCATTTAGAAGTTGTGAAGATCAAAAGGTGCCTACCAAGGAACCTGATAGAGATGGCAGTGAGGTGAGGACATAGAGCCGCGTGATTTTCCAGAATCAGGGAGAAGCAAGTGGTAAACTGTTGCAGGAGGGAATACACACTATGGAAAATAGCTGAAAGCAAAATAGGCACTGGAAGGGACCCGTGTACAGTAAGTCCCTGACTTACGAATTCGTTCCATTCTGGGAGATTGTTTGTAAGTCAGATTCCTCCATGAATCTGACAAAGTAAGTCTTATACACCTTTGACACAAATATACAATGTAAAGCATAAAAAAACCAAATACACAAAAATATTGTAAATAAACTGTTGAGTTTTACAGTTACCTAACTGGTGTATGGGGAATTGCAGGGAGTGAACTGACAAGAGGACGGAGGATGGGGGGTAGGTGGCAGATGGAGGAGCTGATCAGCATTCACAGGTGGAGGGCGGGAGCCCACACCTGATGCTGCTGACACAGGTTTTTTGATTGATTCAATTCTGTCTATACTTCTGAAAAAACGATCCAGCGTTGTCTGAGAAGCGCCTCTTTTTTCTCATCATAGATGACTCTGTGTCACTGTTTAACATTCTGAATGTCTGCCGCAACTTTTGTGCATTATTCCACATTGGGGTACTGTACCTCAAAAACTAACAGTGCCTCTTCAAGTACAGTAAGTCCTGTCGTCATTTCCTATACTGTGAATCTCCTTGGTTTTTCTTCTTAGCTCTTTGTCTGCCATCTTTTCGCCTTGGTCCAATCTCGCCATTATTTTCACTTTTGTTTCCATGGTATTGCTTTGTCCCTGCTAGCTGTCCCCTCACATCACCACTGCTCTTCCTCTTCTTTCAGAATCCTAGGCTGTGATTGAGCTCTCTCCACTCTCATACTGCGCAGTAAGCACACAGCAGCACAACTGTGACAATTCCCGGCACACACGTGAGCTACTTCTGAGATTTGTTCCCATCTACAAATGTTTGTAACAAGAGATCTGTTCGTATCGGTGACAGCTGGCTGCTGGAAAGTTTGCAAGCCAAGGATTTATTGTAATTTAGCAACAAGAAGTCATTGGTGAGTCTGGCAGACAAATCCTGCTGGAGACTGGAGTGGAAACCACACTGGAAGTTAAAGGAAGAACAGGAGAGAAAGAAGATGGCAGAAACAGTCCCTGGAGAGGCTGTGATTGGAACTGAGTAACTGGGCAGCAGCTGGAGAGGGGTTGTCGGTGGGGGTCAAAGAAGGGTTATCTCGAAGGTGCTGAGATCCACACGCTGGTGGGAGTGGGCCTGCTGAAAGGAAAAGGGTGCTTCAGGAGGCAGAGGGTCTAGTTAAGAGCGTGGTGGACGTGGGAGTATAACTCAGTAGCAGAGCATTTTTCAACATCCACAGGTCTGGGGTTCAACCCCACACTGAAAAATATTAGGAAGGTGTTAAGAAAGATGAGCTTTTGCTAGGTATGGTGTTGCATACCTGTAATCCCAGCACGAACAAGGCTGAGGCAGGAGGATCACCATGAGTTTGAAGTCAGCCTGAATTACAAAGCAAGACCCTGTCTCAAAAAAACATACAAACAAAAGCAAAGGACAAAAACAAACAAAACAAAAAAACCCCAAACAAATGAGGGAAAAAAGTAGGTAATTAAAAAAAATCACTTTGGGCCTCTACTGAAAACACAGAATATGAGACAATAGAGAAGAGCCTAACACCCCTCACAAGGAAATCTTACTCTGTAGCTGCCCCCACACGGTGCAGCCAGCACTGCTGCAGGAGTGTTCCTTCAGGTGGCCTAGGAAATATTTGCTTTGCTTGCAGCAGGTTATGAAGGACGCTACCCTGCAGCCTCTCTGGGTGTCTCCTCCCCTAAGTCCTCCTCCTTATTCAGGTGCGGAAGGGGCCCCTTCCCCACTCATGATCAAATAGAAAAGTGGACACTGGGCATGCACAAGCCTCCCTGTTCTGCGGCTGTCGTTATAGACAGCCTCCTTACACCTTTCATGGGCTCAGCCCATGTGTCCTTCTTTACGCGGCAGCAGGAGTTCTAGTAACCCCTTCTGGGTAGCATGTTCTTGTGCACCTGTGATTTCCATCTAGCACAGAGCACCCTAAGCTTGCACACTCAGAGCTGGTAATACTGAGGGCGACCAGCTCTGAAAGCTCCCAGCAACATGGCTGGTGGCATTGAAGGTGGCGAGCAGCTGAGAATGAGGGAGAGCAATGAAGAACAGCCAGGAGCCACCATCTCTAGCTGCTGGCTGACAGTAGTGCAGAGCTCAATCAGAACCCAGTGTGTATGGAGCAAGAGGAAGAGCAGTGGTGATGTGGAGGAGATGGCTAGCAAGCACAAAGCAATAACCATGGAAACAAAGTGAAAACAGTGGAGAGATTGGACCGGAGTAGCTGCTGGTCTAGGTGCCAAGTAGGGCTGATAACACCAGAGGAGCTGTACTCCGCCAATTCACAATTTGTATGTGAATTGAACAAGAACCCTCAGCTGATTGGTGATAACTTGGAAGCTGGAACAGGGGCCCTTGGACAATAGTGATGGTCATCATCAGGCTCAGGAATCAGCCCATGTTTTATTTCCATCTTACACATGGCTGAAAACCTGCACTAACTAGTGCCAGTTAGGGTATCAGTTTTAGTGTCCTTGTGTAATCCTCACATAGATGTCCATGCTGGGTTGAGCTCAAATTTCTCTGTTGTGGGACATATTTTTGCACAAGCGGTAGTTTTGTTTTTTGGGACAAGGTCTTGCTATGGAGTTCAGGCTGGGCTTTGGGGAGAAGCACCTGGATGAGTCTTGTTAAATAAAGAACAATTACCTGCACTTTGGCTAAACCTGGTCCTATCTCCATGTACTGATAAGTAGAGCTGGCTGTTACTTCCTTTTCCCTTCAGCTGGCTCTAAGCAATATAAGTAGAGTTAGCTGAGGTGCTGATGCATAATCTTTGAAGCTAGATGACAGTCGTTTCCCTACCTCAAAGTCTCCCTAAACATGGTTGAGCTGAGTGGCATGGCAGAGCCACGGCTCCAGGGCTGTTAACTGGTTTTGAGCCTCGAAATAAGAGGCTATGACTTCCCAGGGCAGAGAAGTTTGCACATCAGAAAGAGAAGCACCAGCCCACAAGACATTAAATGCTACCTCAATTGTGTTATGCAGATTGATCCTTCTGCATATCCTTCTCTCTGCTATTGCAGAGGTGATTTCTGGCCTCCTAGCTAGTCCAGCTCCCAGTACTCAAGCAATTCCCACCATTCTCACAGTCACTCATCCTCAAGCCATTCCTTTCTTCACAAATTAATCAAATCTGGGTTAGGACCTGGGTCAAGGCCTTTGTTTTGCTGAACTGTCATCTAGGCTGGACTCGGGATCCCTTGACCCCTCATAATTATAAATATGTCTTAGCGTCTTTATTCTCACCATGCGTTGCACTGAAAGTGGTAGATTGAAATTAATTTACAAGAATTCCAATAACATTTCCAGGGGATTACAAATTTAAAGGACTGGAAAGGGGTCTCTATAGGCCTTGAACTCACTGAGTGGTCCAGGCTGACCTTGAACCTGTGATCCGCCTGCTTCAGTCTCCCAGCGCCTGGATTATATGTGTGCACCACCGTGCCTGGCTATGACTGGTACTTTTTTTAAATTTAAGACAGGGTCTTGCTATGTACTTCAGGCTGGCCTTGAACTTACTATGGAGCCCAGGCTGGCCTCAAATTCACAGCAATCCTCCTGCTTCAGCCTTCTAAGTGCTGGGATTACAGGCATGTGCCATCATGCCTGTCTTTGACTAGTAATTTTTTATTAGAGATTCCAGCCATTGTGAATTTCATGTATTAGGTTACTATGTGTTGTCATTATTGTTTTGGAGGCAGGGTCTGTACTGTAGCTCAGGCTGGCCTTGAAATCACTATGTAACCCAGGCTGGCCTCAAATTTCTGGCAATTCTCCTGCCTCAGCATCCTCAGTGTTGAGATGACAGGTATGCACCACCATGTCCAGCTGCTTAGTATTGGCTATTTTTTGATTTCTGTAAATATTTTTTTGGAATACAGTTACTTAGAAAGAGTTTGACTCCTTCCAGTTTTGCTTTTAAAATTTGTTAGGGGTAGGTGCTTGGGGTGTCACTCAGTTCTAGAGGTGTACTGAGTGTGTATGATGGCCTCAGTTCAGTCTGCACACCCAAAAAGGATCTGTTAAGTGATTAGGTGGGACTGAGTGGAGTTTAACTAGGGCTAGTGAATTCCCCCCGCATCTGAGAACTCTAACCCGAGCTCCATAAATAGTAAGGCCTCCCAGTCTGGGTAATGGGGGAATTTATTGCTCTGGCCTTATGTGACTACTGCCTACTATTTCCTCTCATTGTCGACTCATTCTTTCCTTGGCTTTGGGTAGTTTCCTTCCACTTAGATAAGAGGTTGTGCTTTGCTAAACACTTGAGGGGACCCTTTGCAGATCTCCAGAACTCACTTTGCCTAGTACTATGTCCTGAACACTAGCCACCTTGGTGGCCCCAAAGTCTCAGGGGTCACCTCAGCTGGGGGAGTCTACCTAGTTTCACCTGGGCTTTCCCTCTGTGCAGTGCATCCTGGGAACTCTTGCATAGTGACTGCGGCAACTGTGGGCCTCCCCTCTCTTGTTTCTTCCTCTCAGACATCACTGTCCTTTGTAGCCTAAGGTCCAATATCTTGAAATCCATGTCTGTTTGGTTGCTCATTTCAGGCAGGAGGATAAATTTGGTCCTTACTACTTCATCTTGCCTAAAAAGGGAAGTTGTGCTGGGCATGGTGGCGCATGCCTGTAATCCCGGCACTCCGAGGCTGAGGGAGGAGGATCCTTGTGAGTGCAAGACCCACGTGGGCTATAAAGTGAGCTCAAGGCCAGCCTGAGCCACGTGGTGAGACCATCTCAAAAAGGGGGGAGGGGTAGGGAAGTTGTATCCGATGTTTAAACATTTTTGTTTAAACCATGGAACTTCAGATTAAAATTATTCTATTTTGGGAGAAATGATCACTATATACCTTATTTGCAAAGCCAGTCTTTCTTTCTTTCTTTCTTTCTTTCTTTCTTTCTCCTTCCTTCCTTCCTTCCTTCCTTCTTCTTTCCACCAAGTCTTACTATGTATTCTAGGCTGGCCTTGAACCTGAGATCTTTCTGCCTCACCCTTGTGATGGTGGTATTATAGGTGTTTACCACCATTCCTGATTGCAATTGTCTCATCTAATCCATCAGCCAGATCATATTTTCCCTTTCCTTTCCTCTTTCTGTGCTGGGAATTAAACCTCAGGCCTCACACATACTACACAAGTGCCCCATCACTTAGCTATATATCTAGTCCTATTTAACTTTTTTTTAAAGACACATACTTACTAAGTTGTCCAAGATATCCTCAAATTTGCAATCCTTCTGCCTCAACCTCCCAAGTAGCTGGGATTACAGGTATATATCACCACGGTCTGCCAGACTTACTTTCTAGCAGGATAGGCCTAATGTTTTATGCTCACTCAAATAAATGTGACTAATATATACCCTCTGTCAACTTTCTCACTTTTGACATTGAATTTTTCTCTGTCTCTCTTTTTTTCCCAGTAGTACTCATGATTACAGCTCAGGGCCTCACCTCACCCTGAAATTGCTATATATATATGTAACTATATCTATATATCTACATCTATATCTATATCTATCTATCTATATCTATATATATATATATAATTTCCCCCTTCCCCATGCTGAGAATTAAACCCAAGGCCTCCCATATGCTACAGTAGAGGAGTAGTTTAAAGCATATGCTCTATCTCTGAACTATGTCCCTAGCCCCATTATTGTAGACAGTTAAGTTACTTAATAAATATTACAGGCATTTAGGCAGGGCTGGGCCTCAGCATAGGAGACAGTTGTGGTTGGGGCATATTCACTGAAGGCCAAGCTTCAACAAAAAGAGGAACAAAAATGCACATACTTCCTCTAGAGATGAAAAGCAGTGATTGATATTCTGAAGAGGCATCAATCACCTTGGGGTGGAGGACCAAACCTCCTTAACCTGCCCCTTCCAGGAAAGTCCTTTTCCAACCTGTGTGCACTTGCTATATGACTTGCTTCCCCATTTGATCTCCCATTTAGTCAATATTACCTAAGAGACTATACTTGTGATATTATTAGTTGACCGTAGTTTTGTCCTACTTTGAACTCACTTTGAACTCACCTTGCCTCATGGCTTTACTCAGTAAAACATCCTTGGGAAGTGGGGTCACTGGGCAACCCACTTTCTGGGCCCCTTTCTGCTTTTCTTAGAAGCTATCTTTCTCTCAATAAATTCTTTGTACTCTTAATTTCTTGTTGTACCTAGAAGTCATTTCTTGATTTTAGAAAATATGAATTCAGCATTTTGGACATCTGTCAGGTCGGGACTTATAATATTTCCTTTATATTATTTGGAGGTCCATATATCATCCCTATGTCATATGCCCTATATTTCTTTTTTCTCTCTTCTTCTTTTTTTTGGGACAGGGTCTTATTAGGGTATTCTGAAGCAACAGAGAGACAAAAAGTAAAAAATGAAAAGAATTTACTGAGGATGTGGAAAGGAGAATACAACCCGTGGCAGTTGGGCTGTCACCTTCAACTGCATAAGGGGGTGGGGCATGTATGTGACCTTTGACAGGATGTGGCACTTGGAGTGGGCATTTATGACACACAAGGAGCTGATTGGAATTTTCTTCACACACGTGGGGAAAGGAAGGAGGAAGTTGTAATCAGCTGAAGGGGAAGAAGGAGGAAGTAGCCATCAGAGTGAGCATTCCTGGTTTATCCTTCCACCCTGTTAGACCATAATGTCTTGTAACTTATTTTAGGGCAGAACTCTTTCATTCCTGTCTTTCTATTCTTAGGAAAGGGCAAAGACTCTCTCTTACTACTTCCTTCTGGAAGAGGGCATCGTGTTGGGGTTAGAAGGTTGATGGGATTATGGTCGATGCCTATGTAGAAGCTGGTACCAGGTGTTACAGCCAGGACAAAGAGTGTATCATTGGTGAATGCTTGCATCCTAGATCGGAGAAATAAAAAGACAAAGTGTGGTGAGCAGGCAGGTCACTATCTTAATTAAAGAACCCAGGAGAGGTAGAAGGAAAGGTGCCCTTGATCTGACTGTGTTGTTTCATCAGGACCATGGTGAGGAAAAATCTGAAATATGAGTGTGGAGTTGGGAGGGGTAAAGTTATAAGAGGCAATTGTTCCCCCATCTGAAAGGGTAGAAGTGTAGGTAGGAATTGTCCTTGGTCCAAGAGTTGAGCTGGAGAGAATGGGGAGCATGAGAAATGCAACAGTTGAATCATGTTTGGAAAATTATAGACTGGGGTGAGGAAGGCTTGGCTGTGTCACTGTGAGAGGAGAGCCCAGACACAGAGGGGTCTCGTGTTTAACTAAGCAGCTGAAGGTGGAGAGAACTAAGATAGTTGTTAGTAGAACAGTATGAGAACAATCTTATGTATAATGTGGGAGTCTTTAGGAAAGACTGCCCAGAATCCTATATTGAAAAAAAAAGAAAACTAATAGAATGTAAGGGATTGGGAACCAAATAGGTTCATGATAACAAAACATGACTTAGGCTGAAAGCTATTGCTGTGGGTCCTTGGTGAGACAGAGATGGGTGGGATATAGAGGATGCAATGACCACTCAGGATGTGTAGAGTCAGGGGAGTTAGGGTGAGGAAAGCACTGCTTAGCTTGACTGATGTGGATCCAGCAACTTTGACTGCCATTGAAGTTGTGAGGAAGACCAGGTAGGGGCCACTCTACTTTGGTTGCAGTCCTGTTGAGTGATTTGAGAAATAAAGGCTGGACCATTATCTGACTGGATATGCTGAGGTAGACCAAACCTTGGGATGATTTCCTGTAACAGGACTTTAGTAATGTCAGCAGTCTCTTTGGTTGTGGGAAAGGCTTTTATCCATCCTGAAAAATTACAAACAAAGGTAAGAAGATATTTGAGAGTTTTGTGGTGGAGCATGTGTGTAAGTTTTACCTGCTAGTCCTGACCAGGGTGTGTCCGTGAAATTGATGAGTAGGAAAGGAAGGGGGTGGTATGTGTCCCTGAGGAAAGGTTTTAACACAGAGATGATAGGTGTGAGTAATCTGAAGGATAATAGGCCTCAGAGAAGGATGTGTAACTACTGGGGCTAAGAGCCTGTCTAGGGCCTGTGATCCCACATGGAAACAGTTATGTAAGTCAGTGATGATGTCTAAGGCCTGCTGATCTGGGAGAATAAGTTTTGATCCCTGGAAAATCTATCCCTGAATGTTTTGTAACCTGGTCTATGAAGTAAGCTTTTGGAGGAGATCCTTAGCTAAAAGGGATGCAGGACCTGTTGGTATTACCAGAAAATTATAGGTGAAGGAAAAAGTTTGGAACCTGCATAGAATGGGCCCTGTTTAAAAAGGCTTTGTAGGCTGGCCATCAACACCCACTACAGAGACTGAGGATTTAATATAATGGCTTGAAAATTCAGGAATAATACTATATGTGGCCTCAAGTACATGGAGTGTCTTATCTGAGACCTCCAGTGAGATTGGGGCTCTGAGAGGGATACCTTAATGGGGGCTATAGTCCCCAAGCCCCATCAATCTTCAGCAGCAAGTGCAAGTAGATCAGTCAGTGATGAATCTGGTGATGGTAAGATCTCCTATGAGGGCAAGGAGTTAGGGGATGGATTACCCACTCTCTGGTGGATAGGATAGTCTCTCTTTCAATAGCTCTTGAGATTACAGAGGAGATAGGGCACCAACAGAACTTGTGGGTTGGGGCATTCTCTTGCCCAGTGTCCTTTTTTTGTCACACTTGACAAATAGTCCAAGAGGGGTCTCAAGCAGCTTCACCTTGTTTTGGTTTACCTGTGTTAGGAGCCCCAAATGTCACTGCTGAAAGATCAGGTTGCTATTTTTTCTCTTTTGAGTTTTATCTCTGTTTTTGAAAACACAAAAAGCCATATTAAGAAGGTTTTCCTGTGGGGTTTGAGGGCTAAGTTTAGCCTTTTGTCTTGGGATCTGCCCCACAGAGGAGACAGATATCTCCCACTGTGGGGCAGATCCCAAGACAGTGTCACAATGTCTGGTCCTCTGTGCTGGCTCCTTTGAGGCCCTAGCCCTGTCTGACTGCCTATAATATTTTTTTTATTTTATTTAAAGAGAAAAAAAACCCAGACAAAACAGAAAAATAGTAGCAACAATACAGAATTCCAAAGGGAAACAAATAAAAGAACCAAAAACAAAAAACCAGAAAAACAGACCAAAAAACCCCACCCCAAAACAACAACAACAACAACAACAACAACAAAAACAAAAACACTAAGAAATCGCCATTTGATACGTTACATACTCTCATCATTGGAAATAGTTGTTCAAGTTACAAAATTAGAGCATACAAAGTAGACATTCAAACAATGAGACTGTTAACAGTTCTGCTCAACCATCTAACAAAAACAGTAGTATGGTCATCTATGCCTATAATATTTTTAACTGACTCATCTGCCTGTAACATTTTTCCCTCTGAAGAAGTAACCTGAACTGGCTTGAGGGATAATGGACGATGACTGATCTGGCTTTTCAGGCTGAAAGGGTTTGAAGTTGTTGAATGGCAATTAGGGATCCTCTGCAGAGCTTTTAACTAGTGGTCCTCAATAAATAGCAGGCATTTTCATCTTGGGTAGATATATAGCTTTAAGTCTAGAGATGACAAAGGCAAAGAATCAATTAATTATGCATGGGCCAAATAATAGAATCAACAAGATATTTATGAGCACAGTTTTAGTAATGGCTTCCCATAAGGAGGATGAAGATAAGATCCAGGGAATTTTAGAAACTGACATGTCATTGATTTGTCATATACACATTTAGTTTTTAATAATTGTATATGTATTTCCTGTGCTGTTACAATGTCTAATGCTATCTGATTTTGGAGGACAGCCTGTTTTATTAACTTTACCTTTTTATTTAGGAGAGAGATCAGCTGTGGTGTCATCTAAGGCCTGTTGTATATAGTTAATTAGGGCCTCAGTAAGCATCATATAACCTTTTTCTGGAAAAGATCTGGTGGATCTCAGTAAAAGGAATCTAAAAGGAATTTAGCACATTTTTTATTGTTTTTATCTATATGATGCCTTAGGGTTTGGCATCTTTTAGGCAAGAACAATCTTTAATTAAAGCATGTATAATCAAAGTATATATACACGAAGGCATGTATAATCAAAACATGAGCAGTAGGGATGACAATTAAGTTTAGAAACCGTTTCTAAGTTATAGCAATTGTAACCCATTGGCTCTCAGGTCCTTTTGTTGATGGATATTACATAAATTTTTGTTTAAAATTATCATTTGGGGACCGGGGATTTAGCTCAGTGGCATAAGTACCTGCCTGTGAGCACGTGGTCTTGAGTTCGATCCCCGGTACCACACACACAAAAAATTATCGTTTGAATCTCTTGGCTGGAGCACAAGAAAAAGGCAGATGTCTGGATCTGAAAGATGTTTATCATCATAAACAATCCCAATTTTATATTTGAAGGCATGAATATACCATAAGATCAGCAATAATGATCTTAGCCATATAAAACCTTTGTATTAGCATCAAGAACCTTAATATATTTTTTATAACTTTAGTTGGGGTATCTCCCGTAAGGCAATGGAGACTATTGGGGCCTCTAATTAATGAATAAGAACTGGCTAAAGTTATTAGGTGGCCACTTTCTTACCCTCAATTGAAGTCTTGTCCAATCTCTCCTCACCTGAAGGGATTTTGTTTAACCAATTTTAGCATCTTTTGACCAGCTGGCAACCTAGGTGGAAGCATGCTTTTAAAATCTATAATCCAAATAAACCTTGATTAAATGATCTGAAAGTGCAAAAGAAAAAGGAAAATAGAAAAGATTGTTGCACTCAAATAAAAAGAAACAGCTGTTTACAGAGCAGACAAATGAACAAACATGGACAGATGATCAGTACAGTATAAACAGACTGGATCAACAGACAACAGAATACACAGACAGACTGACAAACATCTTAAAAAATCAGAGTGCACTCAAATATATTTGGTCAATTTGAACTATAATAAATAGACTAGTATGAACCTTTTTGTAGGTCAATTAACAGAGATCGCTTGAAATAAGAATAGTAGAAAAAGGGCCTAATTTATGGTTAATCTGAGATAAGTCAGTGAGGGAAAAAGGATCATGAACTAGTCCATTGAGACCAGCCTGTTTCCAAAGGGGGAATAAATATTGGGGCTGAGAAGGCTGTGGAGTGGGAGGTATAGATGGCCACTGAGCAGCCAACCACCCAGCAGGCATCTGTTGGCAATTACGGTTGATCAACCATAAAATGGCCACTCATCACCATGTGACAGGGAAGATGGTGACTGGTTATCATGAGACCCACAACAAGATGGCTGTGGCCAGTTACATGGTGAGGGAGCACAAGATGGCAACTGGTAATCATCTGACCTGCAACAAGGTGGTTGCTACTGATCCCATGATGAGGGACCACAAGATGGTGCCATTTACCCTGTGACCTATCACAAGATAGTGACAAACTGCCTCATGGTGGAGGACCACAAGATAGTGACTGTCCTCCATTTGAGCTACAGCAAGATGGCTGCTGAGGACCATGAGTACAGGATTGCAAGATGGTGGTTGAATACCATATGGCCTATTAGGTGGCTGAAACATTTGAGACTGAGTGTGATGAGCTGTCAGGGAGAATGGTGACACAGGAGCAGGAGGAAAAGAAGAGGAGCCATCTGACTGGACAGATGGCTCAGGTTGAGAGGATAAGGAACCTGAGATTAGGAAGAGGAAGTAAGGGAAGGGTTAAAGGTCATAGGGGTGAGGCAAAGGAAGAGAACGAAACAGAAACAGCGTGCTCAGAGACCTCTGGTTGAGAAGGCTGAGGGGTTTGGACTTGGGAATATGGGGGAGGGCGAGTAAAGACAGGAAGCAGATCATTTAAGAGGTCCAGTGGGGAGGAAGACAGAGATCCGGTACAGTAGAATGAACCAGAAATATTTGGGTCATCGTACATGGCTGAATGAGAGAAGAACACATCCTCAAAGTGAGAAAGGCCTGTATATAAGGATTTTTGCCAACTTGCCACTGTTATGACAAAAGTTATATAAATTTTGAAGGATAGAGGGGTAAAATCCCCCCCCCCGCCTTAGGCTATGGAATGCCATTAAACTGGTAGGTTGGCCATGCCATTTGGCAATAAAAGATCAGTTTTTTGGTTTTTGTAGGCTTCTTGAGGCCAAGAGCTCCAAGGTTATGAACCAGGCACCCCAGAGGTGTGTTTTTTTGGGGACAGGAAATGGTATTGCCCATAGTGACCAAATTAGAGGTGAACCAAGAGAACAATTTTGCCTCGGGACATAACTTGTCCGGGGACATAGCCTTAGCTCACCCCCCCCCCCAAGGACATGAAAGCCATCTTGGGTCATACTTATCAAAAGAAGTCATCACCTTGTTTCGAAAGTTTGACAAGGAAGGTCCCAACACCTGTTCTCACTGGCTGTCACTGAGGGTGCGGGGTGAGGTCCCCGAGAACAATAGGGTAACAGTGTTGCCTCGGGTTGTCTTACCCAAGGAATACGAAAACTGCTATCTTTGTCCAGAGATGGCAACAGACTTTTTTTCTCTTTGTTGAGACATCACACTGAAACCTGGTAATTATGAGAAGTTTTAGCAAAGTCTTTCCAGCTCTTCCTCACAGGCAGACATTTACACAGCATATGGTGTGGTTTTCTCTGTTTCACATCTTCCTGTGAACTAGTTGGTTCCTTCCCTTAAGTATCAACACCTGTACACTCTTGAGTTCCAGTCATCTCTGTGAAAAGGGGGCGGCAATGTGGGAAGGCTAATGAACGCCTGGTCTTCCTGTTTCAGGAAAATTAGATTGGAGCTGATAGCACGAGTGCCATGGCACTCTCCACTGCTCAGCTGTGTTATCCCAGGATAAAACATAGCTGCCATGGAAGAAACGATTAGCCTTCCTCTCTGGAGGACAGGTGAAGTTGGAAACAGTGCATCTCCCCTTCCCCTTTTTTGGGCTGGGGAGTAAACTCTGGGCTTTATGCATGGTAAGCAAGCACTTCACCATGAGCTACACCCCCAACTGTTTTCCTCTTTCCTGAGTACCCTTACCTATTTCTTTGTCCTCTCCTGCATTGGGGGAAGAATGGAATGAGTTGGAGGGGACTGGAGAAGTTTGCCTTGTAAATCTCTTGCAAAATGTCTCTTGAATTATCAGCTCAAACTGGGAAATGCTTGAATGTTTTAAGTTCTACATCCCAAAACCAAGGCTAGAATGATGGGTTGGATTACCCGCTGGTGTGCTTGCCTGCTGTTGGTTTGGCTACTCTAGATGTGAGATGATGTTTGTTTGTTTGTAGCACTGGTGATCAAAGCCAAGGCTTGAGGGCATGCTAGGCAAGCACTCCACCTACCCAGCTACAAACCCAGCTCTATCGTGATGTTTTTTGGGTAACTGCAGGGTTCTTCCCGCCCGCTGGGGCTGGTGACATAGGAGCAAATCCAGTCAATACATCAGCTGTTCTAGCTCTTCTGTCTGTAAGGTTATGTGGTAATGGCCTGCAAGCCTGGGACTTAGAAATTCCCGAGAAGGGCCCATTCACCCACCCAGCCTGCCACACTCTGAAACTTCACAGCAGTATTCAGGACAGTATTTGAAGCCCCAGTCTCAGACAGCAACAGCTCCCTTTGCAAGACCCGAAAGAGGGAACAATGGTCCTCCTCACATGGAGGGTAAGAGCCTATGTGAGCTGCTCAGGAGAAACTGAATCTGCTTCCAAGTCAAGGCAGAATTCTTTTTTCTTTTCTTGCCTTCTCTTTTCTTTTTCTGGTGCCAGAGGTGGACTCTGGGACCTTGTACATGCTAAGCTACACTCCTGCCCAAGGCAAAACTGCTCGGACTTGGGAAGATGGTCACTTAGCCAGGCACGGTGGTACACACTTGTAATCCCAGCACTTGGGAGGCTGAGGCAGAAGGATCACTGTGAGTCTGAGGCCAGCCTGGACTAAATAGTGACTTCAAGACTAGCCTGAACTATGTAATGAGACCCTGTCTCAAAAAAATCAAACCAAACAAAATTAAACACAAAAAGGAAGATGGGTCTCTTTGTCCTCCCCATGGCTATTATCCCCAGGGCTCTCCAGCCTGGCTGTTGACAAAAGACACAGTCTGTGTCACCGAGAAGCCAGGATTCTGATGAGCAACTGTAGGCCAGAGAGCCTGAATGCTGATGTAAAAAAAGAGACCCAGCAGGGGTGATGACCCCAGTCCCTCTGGGAGACTGAGGCAGGAAGACTTAAAGTTCCAGTCTAGCCTGGGCAACTTAGTGAGACTCTGTTGCAAAAAGAAAAAAAATTTTTCCAAAAGTGGGGGTTCAATCCCCAGTATGGGAGGAGAGGGACACTGAAACTCTCAGGGGTACAGGTTCAAATTAGGTCCTAGTTACTCCCTTGCTTTCCTAGTGTCAGGATTTTTTTTCCCCCCTTAGACAGATTCTTACTGTGTAGCTCAGTTTAGGCTGGCTTTGAACTTACGATGTAGCCCAGGCTGGTCTCAAAATTGTGGCAATCCTCCTGTCTCAGTCTCCTGAGTGCTGGGATATGCTGCAGGCATATGCCACCACACCTGGCTTGTCAGGCGTTTTTGTTTATTTTCTGTTGCTTTGTTTTATATTTTGAAACAAATCTCATCATGTTGTTTATGCTGGCCCCAAACTCCTGGGTTCAAGTGATCCTCCCGTATGAGCCTCCTGAGTTGCTGGGACTTCAGGATTATGTGTGGACCACCTGCCTGACCAGGAGTTACTTATCTTGATTTACTTATCTTGCAAGGGGCCATCTTATATGGTCAACTCTCCATTTCAACCATGGGTTCTGCATCTGTGGACTAAATCAATAGCAGACCAAAATCATTAGTAGAAAAAAAATCACATCAGAAATGAACACATACAGACTTTTTTCTTGTCATAATTACCTAAACACAGTACAGTATAACAACAATTTACACAGCATATATATCATATTACATATTATAAGTAATCTAGAGACAATTTAAAGTATATGAGAGGATATGTGTAGGATATAAGCAAGGGACGATTGTACACAAGGGACTTGAGCATCCTTGGATTTTGGTGGAACCATTTCTCTGCAGATGCTGAGGGCAACTGTACTGACCTCTCTTTTCCATAATTCTTATGCCTGTCTCATTTGGGTCCTGCTCCACTTTGCATAGACTATCTGGGGTGGGAGGCAGGTCTCAAGAACATAGCAACACAACAGAATAGAACAAAAACATCATCTGATTTACCTCCACCTTTGCCCCAGACTGTCTGGCCCTGGAAAAATCCCTCTCCTTCTCTCATAATCAGCGAATCAGTGGTTTCATGCTGTGGGCTGCCAGAGTCTGAGGAGTTCTGCAAAGCCCACAGAGAGCTGCAGGAGAAAGGGAGGCTGGGCTGGCTGTCTCCCACCTGCACCCATCAGAGTAGCTGCTGCTTATCTGTTGTACATGTTGGGCTTGCACACAAGCTTCTTGGGAAGGAGGGTCCTTAGGCTATAACATGTGTGAACCTCTGATGATCCTGCTGCTCCCATCTAGTCTGAGATGCTTGGTCTTCCTTTGCCTACCTCAAAGCCATTCCTGCTTCAGGAAGCCTTCTGTTACCTCTTCCTGGGTACTAAGCCTAACTGATGCCTGCCTGTGCATATAACCTGTTTTCCCAGCCCAAAGGTACACTCATGAGGGTGGGCGTTTGGTTCTCCTTCCACAGTTTCCTAGTGAGCCCAAATTTTGCGATGCTACCTAGTGTCACGAGCTCCTGCATGGATGGAACCTCAGGACAGACTCGAGTAAGGGGAGGAGAGCCAAGTTCCAGTCTGCTGAGTGTCTTGCAGAGAGACTCATCCTTAAGAAATTGGGGACCTGATCTGGGGAGCAGCTTCAGAGTTGCTCCAGCACTCTCTTAAAGGGCAGGTCTGAGCTCCTACCTTAACTGGATTCTGCTCCATCTCTCCACCCTCAGGACCACTCCACATCCTGTGACCATGGGAGAGGCACAGCCCCTGGAGCTGGAGTCAGACCAGCCCCACTGCCCCACAGAGGGGAGGTCTGAGGATTCCAGAGGAAGCACAGAGAGGGGGAGAACAGGAACGAACTCTAGGGTCGGCTCAGAGTACAACTCTCTCTAGAGACAGAGAGGCCCAAAGGGGAGGCAGGATTCACAGAGACATCGAAGAAGGCAGCCTGGAGGAGGGTGAGAGGAGCAAAGGATCAAGACAGCCAGGGCCCAGTGTCCCTGATGCAGGTAGCCAGGAGGAAAGCTTGGAATGTCGGTGGTAGAATGGACTAGGAAACTGCTCTGCCTTTGACAGGTGATATGACTTTGGATAAATCAATCAGTCTTAGTCTCAATGTCTTTACCTGCAAATTGAGGGTAAAAGAACCCGACCAACTGCAGGCCACCCTGTAGTGAAGTAATGAGAGTCCAAGGAGACCAACAGGTTCACCGATGGAAAGATGATCCCTGTTTATCAACAGGGGAGAGCACTGGAGCCTGCTTCCAAAGAGGGATCTTGCACTTCTGGGATGCTGTGAGGATGACCATCCTCTTCCTCCTGCCTCTCTCCCCACAGCCATTTCTGCCAGCTGGCCTTGAAGAATTGCTGGTCAGACCCTTGAGTGTGAGCAGAATAAGGCTGTTCAGGATGAAGCTGTCGCCCAATTCTAACCCAGAGATTCTCACTGAAGCATTCTGGAGGGATGAGATCTAGGGGGCTGCAGAGGTTCTGAGGGTGCTTCTGGTCAGCGAGGGCACCTTACAGTCACTGAACTTCTTGCCAGGTGTGTAGGGTCGGGTCAGCCTTCCTATTGGCTGGAGCTGCACATCTAGCCTCCCCTCATCCCAGGGGAGGGGGTCTTTGTTGGCACCATAGGGGCAGACAAGCCCTGGTGTTCCTTCCAAAAGCTCTCCCCACTGAATCCTCCAGATGTAGGGGGCAAGTAGCAGACAGATCAAGGCCGGAACTTCTGGCAGGGTCTTAAAGTCACAGTTGGAGGGCGAGGCTTCTCCACGTTAATTCGGGGAAATACCTTCAGGCTCCAGGGGGTGCTGCCCCTGCCTTATCATCACCGACAGGGTTTTGCACCCAGGTCTGGCCTCCCTCAGCTACTGTAGCCTGAGGTGTGGGTGCTGGGCCTGCGGAGCCAAACATCTGGGAGATCTGGCTGGCTGTTGGGCAATACCACAGGGCTACCATCTGGGCCCCCACGGCCCTTCCAGGAGGAGGTGCTTTGGTGGGAGTTGGGCAGTGTTGGGTCATACACGGTTTCCTTCAGCGCCAGCCACAGGGTGTCACGCTTCCCATTCAGCTGGCCCCGCTCAGGAACTGGTTTCCCGATGTCATCCAGATCTTCTGGGGAGGCGCCCATGGAATCTGGTACACGTGCGCTGGGTTCAGAGGTGCTTAGGCAGGTGTCATCAGAGACGCTGAGTCCCTCCAGGGTGCTGGCTGAGGAGGAGAGGCCATCAGGAAGCTCTTCAGCCTGGGGCTTGGGGGAATGGGCCGGAACTTCGGGTAAGGCCTGCAGGGGTTCGGCCTCCTGTCCTTGGGAGTTCTGGTTGACCCAGCTTTTGGGGCTGGGGCAGGAATGCTTATAGGGGGAGGAGGTCTGCAGAGCTGGGCACTGGCTGAAGACTGCCTGGTGATCCAGGAGCAGATCCCTCGGGGACACTGGGGCAATGGGGGGCCGAGCACAGCAGTTACCATCATGCAGCTGCAGATCCTCCGAGAGGACCGAGGGCCGGTGGGACAGCTTGCTGGTGGCTGTGCTGGTGTCAAAGCTGGGGCTCCGGTGCCGTGCCAGGGGCTGAAGCTCATAATGCTCTGAGCAGGTACCGGGAGCCACTGGCCCCGATCGTGCCTTTTCCTCATCGGGATCCTCAGTTCCAGCATCCCACGGCAGGTGTGCACAGGGCCAGAGGATCTGTCCACAGTTCTTCTCTGGTCCAAAGAAACAGCACAGAGACTGGAAGAAGAAACTGGCAAAGCCACAGCTGACGAACTTGACCATCATGAGTATGATGCCCAGCTTTCGATAGAGCAGCACCGTCGCAGGAAGCATGAGCACACCGGACGCAAACAGGGCCGCTGTCCCCACTGCTGTGGCACGGCTGGTCTGACGCAGGGAGAAGGCCACGCGGCTCAGGCGGTCTGGGTGTGGGCACAGGTGGTAGGAGATGCAGTAGTTGACAGTGAAGTCCACAGAGAGGCCCACGGAGGCAGAGAGAAAGAGGGCCTCGGCAGTGTTGAGCTGCCACTCAAGCAGAACGAGGAGTCCCACGGTGAGCAGCACGGTGCCTGCCACAGCTGCCACAGAGAACAGGCTGAGGGGGACGTTCCAGGTGCCCAGCAGCAGGGTGGCAAAGGCCAGAGCCAGAGCCAGGCCCAGCACCACAGCAGGCTCGGTGCTCAGACTGTGCTGTAGGCTGTACAGCTCCAGACGGCTGGTGAACCACCCTCGGCGAAGGCCTGGGGGTGCCCTGCCCAACTCAGCTGCCAGCCAGCGGCTGACCTCGGTGTAGAAGTGGTGGACTTGGCCATAGTCAGGACTATAGGGGAAGTTGGTCTGGAACTGCAGAACCAGTGCAGCCAGGTTGCCGTGGGCATTAAAGCGGAGTCCAAGGTCGCGGGTGCCATCGGGACCTTGCTCCAGGGCCATCATCTTGAGGCAGTGCAGGAAAAGTTCTGGGGCCCAGGGGAAATCGGACTGGCCGCAGCAGAGGTCGGCCCCCTGGCGGGCACAGGCCGGCCTCTCTATCCACTGCTGCAGGGCCTCCACGAAGCACAGCGTGGGCCAGCCCTGCGGCTGCGAGCCGAAGAAGCTCTGATTGCGGGCTCCGTGGCACAGGGACAGCAGCCACTGCTGGGCTTCGGGGCTGCTGGGCATGAAGTCGGGGTCGCTCACCAAGGAGCTGTTGCTGCGCGGGTCCAGCGGATCGCTTGTGTCTACCGGCAGCACCCCCCACACCAGGACCACTGGCAAGTGTCCCCCCTCGTCCGCAGGCAGCTGCTCGAACAGGAACTGCTGGCGGTACTCGGCGTCGAAGCGCTCGAACGGGTGACTGGGCCGGAAGACCTGCCCACCGGCCGGCAGCAGGATAGGTAGCTGCAGGCGCGGGCTGACGCCACCTATGTAGGCGCCCCCTGCCGCCAGCGCCGCGAACCAGCAGATCCAGATGTAGCGGAATTTGATGACGCCACAGGGCAGCAAGCGCTGGAAGAGTAAGCGCGAGAGGATGGCGGCAGCCCTGCGGAAGCCACGCAGCCGCCGGTGCACTGCCAGCAGTAGCCGCCAGGGGTCGCTGCCGCCGCGCGGGCCCTGCGCCCGGGGGACGCAGCCCCGTGCCAGGTAGCGCTCCTGCAGCACGGCAGAGGCTGGCAGCCAGGCCAACGTGAGCGCCATGTGCACCAGCACTGCGGTGCCCATGAAGAGCGCGAAGCAGCGCACCGTGGGCAGGCGGCTCAGGTAGCTGCCGTAGAAGGCGGCACCAGTGGTGAGGCCCGATACCAGCACCAGGTAGCCGAAGTGGTGCATGGTGCGGGCCACGCGCTGTGCCAGCCCCCCAGAGGGCACCTGGCTCTTGCTGAGGCGCCACAGGTCGAAAAAAATGAGGGTGTGGTTGACGCAGACGCTGCTGAGCAGGACCACGGCTGCCAGGTTAACGAAAGGAAAGTAGGCCATGCGAAAGGCCACGTGGTAGAGAAAGAAGGCCACCAGGAGAGAGCCCAGCACGCCCACCAACACCATGATGGTGATGAAGAGCGAACGCAGGTAGAGTGTGATGCTGAAGAAGATGGCAGCCAGCGCCAGCAGCGGGTACATCGTGTCCAGGGCCAGGTAGTACTTCAGCAGCTCCTGCTTGATGCCCAGGTCCATGCCGCTGATGGATGTGTAGTTGTCAGAGACTAACCGGGGCTCAGCTAGGCCATCCAGGTAGATGTCCATCATGGAGGGCCCTTTCACGGTGGGCAGGAAGAGCAGGCTGAACTTGAGGGAGGGCACTTGGTAGTCGGCAGTCTGGGGGCTGAGAAAGTCCCTGTCTAGCATAAAATGCAAGAGTTGGTAGACAGCACTGCTCCGGGAGCACTTTGTGGGAACTTGGGCACAGTGTGGGGACTTGTTCTGCCCAGGTCCCAGACAAGAGGGTACCAGGACGCCGCGATGGTAGTAGGGGGCACAAGACCGAAGCAGGGCCAGCACACGGGCTGCGTCCCCTGGCGTGGTGTCCAGGCAGGAGGAGCGATTGGAGAGCACAGCCAGGTAGTTGCCCAGGGACCAGCTGGGGCAGCATTCGTTGGTTGCTGTACGCTGGCACACAGCCCCAAAGCGTGGATGGGAGCGGATCTGTAGGGCACAGGTCAGGAGAGAGCTCAGGGGCAGTCCAGAGCCCTGTCCTAGGCTTCCCAGCCCTATCCTGGGCCTGCATACCTCTTTTCAGGCTGCAGGACAGGGAGGACTAAGCAGCATCCTGATAGCCCAGCAGAACTGGCTGGTCTCAGCACTGCCCATGGCTCCCAGCCCAGCAGCTACATCTCAGCTCTGCCAAAAAGGAGCCTCAGAAGTGCTGCCCAAGGTCTCACTCAGCCTGAGAGTCTTTACCCTAGGCTCCTACAGGAAATGCAACCCAACTGTGTACTGCCTGAGGCAGAGGTAGGAGTGGGAGTAGAGCTGTCAGCTATGGAACAAGGCCAAGAGGCCACCGAGCTGGAAGCAAACAATGGGAAAGTAAGAGGCCAGAACACTCCAGGATCAAGGTCGCTGTGGTACCTCAGCCACCTATCCCTCTCCCTGGGCTGCTTAAAGCCTCTTAGGGCCTGGGCTGTTTCTTTTTCAGACTTTGTGAGTCCTCTCCTCTCCCATCCTGCTGTTGATATCACAACTGCTGATGTAGTACCTGGGAGTCAGAGGGCCTGCTCTGCCCCTAACTGCTATGTGGCTTGGCCTGAGATCACAGTAACAGCAATGGTAATGTTTATTTAATGATCACTATTTACCAATCAGTATGCTATGTTTTCTAAATTTCCACCTTGTTTGATTGTCACCACATTCCTATGAAAGAGGTACTGTTGTTATCCCTTTTTATCATATAGAGGGGCTGGGAGTGTAGCTCAGTGGTACAGCAGATGCCTAGCAGTATGAGGCCTTGAGTTTAATCTCCAGCACCACAAAAATAAAACAGTCACCTCTAAATACTAAGGCCCTGAGAGGTTAAGAAGTCATGTAGTAAAGAAGCCTTAGAGCTAGTTTTAAATTTAGATTTCTGACTCCAGAACACTGATTTGTTTTTGTTTTTGTTTTTTTGAGATAAGGCCTTGCTATGTTGTCCAGGCTGGACTTGGCCATGAACTCATTACATGCCCAGCCCCTTTTTGTTTTTTATTTTGAGAAAGGGTCTAAGATTTAAATCATTCAGGTGGGGCTTGAATTTATGATCCTCCTGTGTGAGAGTGCTGGGATTACAGGACCTAGAACACGGATTCAGAGATCCTGCTGTGCAGGGGGTGGGGTGTTTCAGCTATGGCGTGTTTTTTACACTGTTTTCTAGCACTAACCCTTTTTACAGATGTTGTTGGAGGTGGTTTTCTAGTTAGCATAATCAGATTGACCGTGCTTGGGTTGCAGTGGGCTGATTTTTAAAGCTCGATTTTAGCTCCTTGGGAAAGGGCCTCCTCAACACCTTTTGAGGTCCTTTTTTCAGGACCTTTTTATTTTATAAAACTGTGGTACTACGGATTGAATCCAGGGCATCATGAATTCTAGGCAAGTACTGTACCACTGAGCTACATTCCCAACTTCCTCTATTTATTTTTTTTAATTTTTATTGAGACAAGGTCTTGCTAAATTGCCCAGACTGGCCTTAAGACTTGCAATTCTTCTGTCCCAGCCTCCAGAGTAAGTGGAATTACCAGCATGCACCACCACACCGATTACCCAGGACCTTTTGAAAATCCCTAGACTCTGATTGGGCTCTTTTACCCCTAACTGTTATGAATGCCTGAATTTTCTAAAAACAGCTGACTCTAGAGCCTACCAGCAGAACTGGAATACTTTCCTATGCAGGAAATGCTCTTCCCTGGTCTACCCTGGCAGTTCTGATTGCTCCTAACTGGCTATTTGGCTTGGGACTGTATTTCCTTGAGATGAGGTGTCATTGTTCCCCACAATCCTTCAGCACCTCCCCAGCCAGCTCACCTGCTCCTGCTCTATCCGGCACATGGAATGGATGGCATGCAAGTTCCACAGGCTGCCCCCTGAGGTGGACACGAACACCAGCTTTGCGTAGCTCTTCTCTGCAATACAACCCCTTGGAATTCAGCCTTTGGACCCCAAGTTCTGGGCCCACCAGAGAGATGATGTTTACCTGGGGTCTCTGAGAGTCAGATTCCCAGGAGCATGGTCCTGCCTCTGTATCCCACCTCCTCCCAGCTTGACCTTGCCTGGCTAGGGCACTGAGCCCTGTTTCATCCCCTAGCTGTGACCCAGCCTCCTTGGCTTGAATGTAGCTGGCTGGCTGCCTTCCCTTTCTGTCTGCCCATCTTACTGTGTAGGGTGGGGACCACTGCTGAGGGCAGCACTTGTGGGGCTGCAGCTTACCAGGGGCGCCGCAGAAGAAGCTGTCCTGTCCTTTGTCTTCCATGGGCTCCACCATCCTGCGTGCCCGGACCAGGCTCTCCTGGGCCCTACCCCAGGCTGCAGGGCTCAGAGTGCCGAAGGAGTTTGAGCTAAGATAGAGAGGGTATCAATGCCATGTACCCTTAGGGTGAGTCCTGCAGGCCCCTCTGACCTGCTTGGGGAGGTTACTTGATGCCCTCCCCTTGAAACCTTGTTCTTTCTCCCTTTCCCACCCTCAGTAGAAAGATGTGAACCTGTTACCTGTTTGGCTCAAGGTCTGGGGAAAGGGAAAGCAGCTTCTTGGGGCCTGTGAGGGCCTGCAGTGCTTTCCAGACCTCTAGCTTCCGTCCGATGTCTGTGTCCCGAGGCTCGAAGCCCTGCATGGAGGAGTGTGGAGAAGAGCAGGTGGGCAGAGAAGTTCTCCACTGAGGCTCTTCCTAGTTATGGCCCTTTGGTCCCTACCTGGATTGTGGATGTGACTCTAGACCATCTCTGCAACTCTCTGGAGGTCACGAGCCCACTACTGCTACTGTACCCCTAGCTGGGCCAGGTCTGCCCCCATCCCAACTGAGTTAGTGGCCAGGCCTGGGGACCCCCTCCTCCCCTTGGCCACTCACCAGTAAAGGATTGGAGAAGTCAGGCAGCTGACTCCCCAGCAGTCCAGCCAGAGTGCAGAGGAGGATGACAGCCAGACAAACCAGCAGCACGGCCACCGGCCACTCAGCAATCAGCTGGGAGTAGCTGGGAAAGATGGAGGGAGCTTGTGAGTTGGTGGCAGATGAGCTATAGGGGGCTGGGGAGCTTGGGGTCCACCGGGAGGTGGGTAGATCAGAGAATACATGGAGCAGCTAGTTTAGGAGTCCAGGCGAGGCCCTGGCCTACCTCTTTGGCATCCGAAAGGCCCGTTCCTGCCTGTGGAAGAAAAGAAAAGACATCTGTTTGCTAGAGTCCTCGTGTGTGTGTGTGTGTGTGTGTGTGTGTGTGTGTGTGTAGAGGTAGGGGCAGTGTGGGTGAGGAATAGGGAGAAGAACATAGAAGAAGATGGTATCAGTTCTTTTAGAGCTTTCCCCACTCTTTCTTCTTACCCTAGGAACTCTTTCTTACCCTAGGAAGGCTGCTTCCTCCAGAAGAGGCAGGGGCCATCCATGTTGCCTCCTAAGAAAGGAGTTCAAAGGCCCGGCAATCTGCCCACTTTTAAGCCCCGTTCTACCTTCCAGGGGCAGCCGGCAGGATGCAGGGCCCCCTTACCTGACGCTGACCACATGACGCTGCACAGAGGCTGGCTTCCAGACCCCATCACGCTGGGCGGAGGCTGGGGAAGGGCTTCGATTAGAGCCATGGGCACACAGAGCCGCCTGGTCTCCAGTCCCAAGTAACGAGCTACCTTCTTGATATTCTAGCGGTGCTCGAGGGTAGGCGAGATGACTGGGGCCTAAAGGGCCCGATGGGTCTAGAGCCTGGAGGGTGGATGTCGGTGCAGGTCCCGAAGAGCCAGAAGGGTCCTCCAGGGGGCAGCTGTGGAGGGAGCAGCTTCTCTCTGGGCTCGCCTCAGGGGCCATGGCCTTGGTCCCTGGCTAGGAGAGAGGTGGCAGGAAAGACAGGTAGGGACAGTGGTCCTAGAATCATCCAATAGACAGGGACAAGGAGGCGGGCCCCAGGGGTATGTAATTACAAGTCCTGGGAGAGAGGTGAGGTGGGGAGGGCTCAGATCTGAATCCCCAGCCTACTCTTGGGGTTCACTCTTTTATCCATTTACCCATCTATGTGCCTAACAAATGTAGTTAGTGGCTACCATGTGCCGGACACCGCTTGACAGCAAACGGGCTTTTACACACATGGTCTCATCACTCCTCATGAAAGTCCCACCATGGAAGTATTTCCTTGAATTATAAATTTGGAAACAGGTTGAGTGAGAAGTAAAGATCTGGACCTTGAACTTTGTGCTTCTTACTTGTAGCCCTGTGTCCCTTCTGCTTCAGCTGGATGCCTCTTTTCTTTTCTTCTCTTTTTGTGCTGTTTGTTTTGTTTTGTTTTTACAGTATGGGGGTTGAACCCAGGGCTTTTGCACTGAGCTATATCCCCAGTCTTTTTTTATATTTTATTTTAAGACAAGTTCTCCCTAAGCTGCTAAACTGCCCAGAATGGGTTGGAATTTGTCATCTGCCTGCCTTAGCCTCCCAGAGTGCTGGGATTATAGGTGTGCCCCGCTGTGCATGGCCTGTTTGTTCTCTTGACAGACATCACTAAACACCTGCTGCACTCTTGTTCCCATCTTAGCACCTCTGATTGTTCTCTTCCCTCTGCCTGGTTGCTCCTCCCCCAGATAAATGCCTGGCCTGTGTGTATGTGTGTGTGTGTATGTGTGTGTGTGTGTTTAAACTTTGATTTCTGTTCAGCAATTACTTCTCAGAGAAGCCTTCCTTCACTATTTTTCTCGAATCATCCACCAGCTCTCTATTCTGTTACCCTGCTAAATCCTTTGTAGCATTTGTTGGGACTGGATAATAGAACACAGAGCCGTGCTTCTTGCCTGTCTCTCATGTAGAATGGGAGGGCTGGGAAAGCAGGGGCCTGGCGCATGGCTCATCTCTGTATCCCCGTGACTCCAGTGGTGCCTCGAACACAGAAGGCAGCCAGGAGATGTCTGCTGAGGGAATGCGCACAGTGCTGGCTGCTGCTAAGAGTGGTGCTGGGACGAACTGACCCAGCACTTGCCCTGCAGCACTTGCCGTAGTTGGAAGGTGTGGTCAGTCCGAGAGGTTGGTTTATTGAGAAAGAAAAACCCTGTCATGGGCCATGTGTAGCACAGAAGGTTCCCTTTGCAGGGGTTACACAGGAAGGAGTCAGTGAGTCCTCTCCCAGAATTACTCTTCAAGGCAATGCCCTGCATGGACCTAGCCCTGCTCTTGGGTCCAGTCTCACCCCACAGGCAGGAAAAGATGACCAAGAACTGACTTCCAAGGGTGGGCATCTGGCAGAGCCCTGTCTTCCATGCCTTCCCAGCCCTCTGGCACTGGCCCAAACCCTGTGGGAGAGCAAGGTCCATGTGGAGCTAACCCTGGCTTCTGCCTACTCGCCATACTGCTGAGAGCAACGGGCCAGCAGGGGCCCAGCCACAGAGGCAGGCAGGCATTATCCAGGGAGGCCAAGTTTGCCTCAGACCAAGCAGAGGAACTGGAAGAACAGGTAGACTTGGCATCTCCTTCCAGAGGACGGCCAGCTGGCCCAGGCATTTGGGAGAGTGACCCTCGTGTTGAGGGTAAAATTGGGGAGCAGTCAGTGTGACTTCTGGCTCCATCACCTTTTAGCTCCATTACCTTTTAGACCTCAGGAAAGACTAACAATATTGGGTCGATGGGATCCATATCTGTTGCAGCTACGATGATAATGTCTACTACTCCTAGGGTTTTTGCTTTTTTTTTTTTTGTATTTGCTAGAGATAGGGTCTCATTGTATAACCCAGGCTGGCCTGGAACTCCCTGGGATCCAGCTGCTTCAGCCTCCTGAGTGCTGAGATTATAAGTGTGTGCCGCCATGCCTGGCCCACCTTTCACAGTTTTGTTTGTTGTTTGTTCTCTCTCTCTCTCTCTCTCTCATATTTCTCTCTGACTCTGTCTCTGTCTGTCCCTATCTGTCCCTCCTCTGTCTGTCTCTCTCTGACTCTTTGACTCTTTATCTGTCTCTATCTGTGTCTCTCTCTGTCTCTGTCTCTCCTGGGGATTGAACCCAGGCAATGCAATATCCTCAACCCTCTATATTTTTTTACTTTTTTTTTGGTGCTGGGGATTGAACTCATGACCTCCAGTTTGCCAAGCAGGCACTTGCGCCACTGAGCTAAACCCCTGGCCTATATTCTTTTAGTTTTGAGACAGGATCTTGCTAAGTTGCCTAGGCTGACCTCAAACTTGTGATACTTGGCTTCAGGCTCCCAAGTAGATGGAATTACAGGCATGTGCACCATGCCGTTCTGACCTCTCAGTTTTGACATGTGCAGTAAGTGACACAAAATACGTGAGGTGCCTGGCATGGAGCTTGGCATGTGGGAGGTACATTTGCTTTCCTGCTTTTATTTACACTCACTACTACAGGGAGCCTGCGCTTTAAAAACCATATTTGTATTTACAAATACGGCACCTCAGGTAAAAGCTCCAATTCAGAACTTACACCTGGAGAATCTCACTGCATATATAGTTATGAGTACTTTTGTCATCCAAAAGCAGCACTGAAATTTGATCTCATGATTTCAACACTTATGTTTTCTTAACTGAACATTTAGAAAATTAGGAATTAGAACAAGTTTGTTCTAAAGCAAGACCTCAGATGACTCCATAAAGCTAATGAGTTAAGCAATCAGGGTTCTGGCAGCTAAAGGGCCACTGAAGGCCAAGCAATGTGGGCTGAGAGAAGCTGGGTAAGTGGCCTGGTTATGTGTAGAAGTGAGGACATCTAATTTTATTGTATTTTATTTTATTTTATTTTATTTTATTTTGCAGTTGTCATGTTCTCAGCACTGTGCTCAATCTGGGTGGGTTCTAAAGGCATGACAAAGATCCATCAACCATGGTTGCTAGGGGCAGCCTGGGTGGAGGGGAGAGGCCTGCTGCGGCCATCCCATTGTGAGTTCTTAGAGCACCAAACACTGGGCCTATCCGAAGAGCCAGGCCCCCACTTGAGGTATCAGTGGCATCAGGAAGGCCAACACACTAGGGGGGCTGGAGGAAAGTGGGCCCCTCCCTGCTAACGCTCCTAAACTTCTGCCCTGCCTTATTTCTAAAGGAATTTGATGAGCCAGGCATGTGGTGGATACCTGTAATCCCAGGGGGTCTGAGGCAGGAGGATGGCCAAGTTCAAGCCCAGCCTGCACTACATAGTGAGACCCTGTCTCAGAAAACAAACAAAATAAATAAAAGGACTTGGCTTCTCCCATTGGTTTGCTTCTGTCAGGTCTGCCTAGCCTCACTTCTGCCCTTCAGTCCCCTCTGTTCCTCTCCAGGGGTCTAGGACCAGCTCCTTCCCATCTTACCTTTCCTGCCTTTACCAGTGTGGCAGAATTTGATGACCTCCTCCTCCCAATCCTGACTGATGTAAAGCTGGGCCTTTGTCTGAATTCTCCCAATGGAAAGAGCCAAACTCCACTCTTTTCAGAATAATTTTTTTTTTCTGCCAGGCCCATGCTACCCTCTGCTCTCAGGAGACCCAGCTAAGGAGTTACACTTTCCAGTCCTCAGTTCCCCAGGGGGGCTTTGTTTTTGCTCTGTCAGTTTTATGACCCTGCTAGGATGAGTGACTTCCTGGGATGCCCACTTGACTCACTGACCTGTAAGTGACAGAGGCAGGCAGGGGAGGAGGAGGAGGCAAAGTGGTGATACTGGGCTCACAGGAGGCCAACATCTCTGCAATCAAGAGCTGGCCAATAGGGCCACAGAGCCCAAACTTTGGAGTGCCAGAAGTGTGTATGTGTATTAACCCTGTTCCCCCAAATCCACGAATCTCAGTCAACTGGACATCTGTTTGATCCCAAGGTGTGGCCAGGACAGATGGGGAACAGCTCATATCATTATAAAATTAAAGAGGTAATTTTAAAAACACAGAATTAACTGTTTCATCTGGGCATGGTAGCACTCTGGGAGGCTGAGGCAGGGGAATGTCAAGTTTGACTCCAGCCTGGACAACTTAGCAGCTTAGTAAGAATCTGTCTTTTTTTAAAAAAAGGGGGTGGGTGGGCCTATGGTTCAATCCTGAAAAAGGATTAAACAGTTCAGATTTCTTTATTTATAATCAATGCACTTGCACAAGATGATGGAGTGGCTGGGTACAGTGACATGTGTCCGTGACTCCAGCTACTGGGGAGGCTGAGGCAAGAGTACTGTGTGAGCCCAGGAGTTTGAGGCCAGCCTTGACAGCAAAGTAAGGACCTGGCTCAAAAAATAAAGTACAATTGGGGTGGGGTAGGCTGGGGATATAGCTCTGTAGTAGGGTGTATGTGTTTTACATGTGTGGGCCCTGGGTTCAAACCCTAGTACAAGAAAAAAGAAGAGACCGGTTCCCTTTGTGTCTATGTCTGCATCTGCATCTGTATCTTTCTCTCCCCCCCTCCGTCCCTCCCTCCCCTCTCTCTTTATTCACTGGGTATATATTTCCAGAGAGCTACTTAACTCAGCAGGAGCATATCTGTATTCCTTGAATTGAACTGAACCAGGTTGCTAAGTCTGCGTAATATACATGGTCTTTGGAGGGAAGGGCAGAGACAGGCCAGAGTTCCTAGGAAACTTCTAGAACAGAACAAGTGGTTCCTGTGCTCATGGGAAATGAGTAGACCAGACAAGGCTGATGCTTGGCAAGATACGCCAGACAGAAAATGACTCCCCAGCTCCTTCTGCAGTGTCCCTGACTCTGGGCCCCAGCTGTGCCCTGTCTTTTTAGTTAGCCTGTAGTTTCAGTTAGACATCTGGTGTGGAGAA